>JARSSU010004009.1:0-47204 GCA_029619165.1 Eurosta solidaginis
CTCCGTCTTGTAGGGCAATACGGTTACCGATAAAGCACCAATGCCTGCAGCTTAAGGCGGATTTACACAGACGCTTTGGTTGTGTTACATTCATTAATTCATCTGTCGGGCGAAGTATCGAAAAATTTACAGAAATGCTTTGGTTGCGTGCCTACGATTTGACAACGCCACACGAAAACAATGAAACGCCGTACGTTATCTTTGCTTTCAAGCGACCAAAGCGTTTATATAATTTTGCCCTTATGCGTTTGTGTAAACAGCCTTAGAAGTGAAATTTTTCCATGTTACACGTGTTTAAATAAATTTTGCTTTCCGTATGTTGCCGCATTGTTGCAGGCTACAAATCTCCTAGCGGAAATATATGCAACTATTTGATCTGTAAATACTACAAAGTTTTATTAAACTATCAAATGCAACTCAGCTTGAAGTACTCTTGCGTACCAAAAATGCAACTCTAGACCTGAGATTTGCATCAGGTGAGCGAGGCTGTTTGTAATTTTGACGTTTATCGCTTAGCTGACACACTTGTATAGGTACACTATGAACAGCGGTGGGCACCACTACATTTACACGGTTACCAAATTGAGAATGTGTTAGTAAACACGAACACGTAGCGAGCACGAAAGCAAAATCAATTATTTATTTAGTTTAATTTCAATGCTTGAACGGTGAACATGTGTCACACGCACTCTTTGGTACTCTGTTTTAAGCGCGCGTGCGACACTTCATCACCGTACGACCATTGAAATAAAACTAAAAGAGCTGTCGTTGATTTTCACGAAGTAGCCATTGTGCTATCGCTTATCGTATACATATATCATAGCGGAACGATACAAGGTGGCAGCATGGTGACATACCTACAAACATAAATAAAAATTTCATGTACTTTGTTTTTGTAAATTCGATGGACAAATGTCAAAATCGTACTGCACCGTATTTTGATGTATCAAATGAAAAAAGCTTAAAATCAGCTGTCCCATGCTGCCACCTTGTATCGTTGCGCCATGACATATATGGTCGCTTACAAGCAGAGTTGCCAGGTGATGAAAAAAAGAAGCTAGATTGGCAAAAAAAAAGGTTAGAAAAAGCTAAATTTAGAAAAAAAAGAAGCTAAAAAAAGGCCAGACATTTTTTTTTATATTTTAGTTTACACATTTGTAAATAAAAACTTATAAACATAATTTAAACATAACATCTTGTTTCAAAACATATCAGGCACATTTTTCTTGACTAGCACATGGAATTACTTTAAATGATTGCATATGTGTATATACACAAAAAAAAATATTACAAACTAATTATTTATATAAAATATTCCCCGTCTGAAAAATCAGAAGAGCTTAAGTCTGCGTATAAAGTTTGGCTATTTACCATAGATATGAGATCATCGGTAGTTTCAAAATCATTACAACATTTAGATAAGCGTTTTAACGAGCATCTAATATTAAGCATTTTAATTTTTAGTTTGTTCCTTAATTTAGTTTTCAGAATTTTCATGCCACTAAAAATTCTTTCAACCTCCGCGTTACTGAGTGGTAATACTAAAAAACTAAATATGAATTCGAAAAGTTCTAAAAAAGGTGGTTCGTTTAATGCATTTTTATGTTCTCGGACTTCCGACCAAAATTCCATGGTGGAGTGTACATTTTTCCATTGTATAGTTATAAGTTTTCGCCACTGCAGCTCTATTAATGCTATTTGACTTGAAGAATAACTATACTTCTCTTTTTTAAAGTAAGAAAATACATCTGGCTTTGAAACTTTCAACGAATTTTCAGCAGAAAAAGAATTAATCTTTTGTAGAGAACTCATATTATTAGGTATTAGATGTTCACAGGAACTATTGAAATTACTTTTTTAGAAATTATTAAAAATACATTCGGATTAGAAAAGGCTAGAAAAAAGTCAGGAAGCTAAACCGAAAATTTCGAGGCTAAAGGCAAAAACAAAAGGCTAAATCTAGCCTCGAAAAGGCTAACCTGGCAACACTGCTTACAAGCCAACCTAATAAAACCGCACTGCGTTTTTTAGCGCACGCAAACAACCGGCGTTTTTTGTCCAAACCCAAATAAGCATACGTTGCGACAATGTAAAGCATGTGTGCAAACGTCAAATCTAAATGTCAGGCAGAACAAAAATTGGAAATCGAATTAGGTTTTCACGCAGCAAATTCAATTTGAGTTGCTCTCATACAAGTTGTATGTGCATGAGACATTTTTGACAGAAAATGACTTGCGTGCGTTTATATTAGGTTGGCTTGTTAGCAGGTGCTAAGCTCACGCCCACCCCGGATCATAAAGTTAAAGTTAAAGTGAATGTTAAAGTTAAAGCGAAAGTTAAAGTTAAAGTTAAAATAAAGTTAAAGTTAAAGTTAAAGTTAAGGTTAAAGTTAAAGTTAAAGTTAAAGCTAAAGTTAAAGTTAAAGTTGAAGTTACAGTTAAAGTTAAAGATAAAGTTAAGTAAAGTAAAGATTAAAGTTAAAGTTAAAGTTAAAGTTAAAGTAAAGTTAAAGTTAAAGTTAAAGTGAATGTTAAAGTTAAAAATAAAGTTAAAGTTAAAGTGAAAGTTAAAGTTAAAATTAAAGTTAAAGTTAAAGTTAAGGTTAAAGTTAAAGTTAAAGTATAAGTTAAAGTTAAAGTTAAAGTCAAAGTTAAAGTTAAAGTTGAATTAAAGTTAAAGATAAAGTTAAAGTTAAACTTAAAGTTAAATGTTAAAGTTAAAGTTAAAGTTAAGGTTAAAGTTAAAGTATAAGTTAAAGTTAAAGCTAAAGTTAAAGTTAAAGTTGAAGTTACAGTTAAAGTTAAAGACATAGTTAAAGTTAAAGTTAAAGTTAAAGTTAAAGTTAAGGTTAAAGTTAAAGTTAAAGTATAAGTTAAAGTTAAGTTAAAGTTAAAGTTAAAGTCAAAGTTAAAGTTAAAGTTAAATTTAAAGTTAAAGTTAAGGTTAAAGTTAAAGCTAAAGCTAAAGTTAAAGTTAAAGTTAAATTAAAGTTAAAGTTAGAGTTAAAGTGAATGTTAAAGTTAAAACGAAAGTTAAAGTTAAAGTTAAAGTTAAAGTCAAGTTAAAGTTAAGTCAAAGTCAAAGTTAAAGTTAAAGTTAAAGTTGAAGTTGAAGTTAAAGTTAAAGTTAAAGATAAAGTTGAAGTTGAAGTTAAATTTAAAGTAAAGTTAAAGTTAAAGTGAAAGTGAAAGTTAATGTTAAAGTTAAAGTTAAAGTTAAGGTTAAAGTTAAAGTTACAGTTTAAGTCAAAGTCAAAGTTAAAGTTAAAGTTAAGGTTAAAGTTAAAGTTAAAGTTGAAGTTAAATTAAAGTTAAAGTTAAAGTCAAAGTTAAAGTAGTTAAAGTTAAAGTTGAAATTAAAGTTAAAGTTAAATTTAAAATTAAAGCTAAAGTTAAAGTTTAAGTTAAGTTAAAGTTAAAGTTTAAGTTTAAGTTTAAGTTAAAGTTTAAAGTTAAAGTTAAAGTTAAAGTGAATGTTAAAGTTAAAGCGAAAGTTAAAGTTAAAGTTAAAATAAAGTTAAAGTTAAAGTTAAAATGAAAGTTAAAGTTAAAGTTTAAGGTTAAAGTTAAGGTTAAGTTAAAGTTAAAGTTAAAGTGAATGTTAAAGTTAAAGTTAAAGCTAAAGTGAGTGTTAAAGTTAAAGTGAAAGTTAAAGTTAAAATAAAGTTAAAGTTAAAGTTAAATATTAACTTCTCATTTATTCAATAAAAGTAAAAAATTTGTTTTCTTATCGGTCACCACGCTTAAAAAGGGTTAACTTGAATTAATATCAAAGACAAAACTTGAATTAACATCAAAGAAAACAAAATGTTGCATAAATATTATAATTGCATAAGTTGATAATATGCAATAGTTTTACCGCGGCAGTCCCGGGTGCCACACGTCCTTTTTTTTGCAAACAGACTGTACCGCCCCCTCTAATTATTAATTTTTATTTAGGTAATCAATTTCCAAAGTTTTGGACAGACTACTTCTGTTTAAGTCGTGGCACATTCTCATTAAACATTAAATCGATTTTTTTATAATTTTCCAGATAAATGTTAGAAACATTGTTAAAAAATATTTAAGTGTATATCGTCGCGCGCTTGCCAGAAGCATGAATGTGCCAAAATTAAAATTTTGGGAAATCGAGTTTCAAAGTTTATTGCTCTCTCAAAATTAGAGGAATTAGTTTCTAGTGTAAAAATGTACATATATATTATGCTCACACTATGCTCTCCGAGATTTAGCATATTCACTTTTCTGGCACAACAAAAATTAAAAAAGCTCATATATTTTTTGTTAACACATCTATACAAAAAAATTAAAAGTAGCCGGATTAGGTTAATCTGCTCATGCTTTCTATGAATTTTGATGCGCTGAATCCGGATAAGCTATAAGAATTGGCCCAACTGGTAATGGAATGGCCTTAACCTCAAAAGACCTAAACAAAATCACTGCAGATTTATTTTTAAATAACGTTAGGGCCAAGCCAAGACCTGCTAGGCCAATTCCGTTGGCGTATTGGGATTCGGAATTATGTATGTAAATGAAAAAAGTTACACATTCAATTCAATTTCATATACACTAATGTGTTTTTATTTAAGATATTATTGCAACCATAGAACTAGTTCTTATTCTCATCAGACTCAGAATCTTCTGAAATATTGGGTTCGGGAAAAGCGTTGCCCTCAAGATTTTTATAAAAAAATGATATTATTTTGGTATAACCAGTTCTTCACACAATTTTCCAAGTATTCTAATTTGATTCGGGAAGAGGCAACGGTTTCGAATAAACCGGTTGGCCTTCATTTAAACAACTATTATTTTTAGGATATTAAGCTATTAAATTAAAAATTCGTCATCGGTATAATTTTTTTGAAGAATACCAGGCACGTGTACCCATACGAATATGTGCTGTTCTTATTTTTTTCAAAAATTTTAAAAATTGTTTAGCCATATCAACGAATGTGTCATACAATATGCCACATTCATTTTTCTGGCTCAACTTTGTGTGATTGAATTGTACATTCGTGAAAATGGCATTGCAAATAATTGGGTTTCCATGTACGTAGGAAGCTCTAGATTTAAGTAGAACCTAGAGAATCTAAAGGGTAGTCCAAAGAGGCCTCTTACACAAAATCGAAAACATTGCATATTCATGCTTCTGGCTAGCGGGCGACGATATGTTACTTATCGTTTCATTAAAACTTACTTACTTGTTATGGCTTCATTCGCAAACCATTACACATAAATGCATTAACGTTAAGCCCTTGTTTTCTATAACTAACTTTATCTCAACAGGTAAGGACGGGACTGTCTTCAATAATCTTATCCCATTCGTAATCTCCAAATAATGCGCTGTATAAGATAAGAAATATATAGTTAACAGATGTACATACCTAAACGATTTTAAGATAAATATAAAAAAATGGCAAAAAACCCCCTTATCTGAACGATCGGTTGTATGGGATATATATTATATATAGCTCCGATCGAAATTATTTTTACAGGAAATCTTCTATGATATAATAGAATATATATTACCAAGTTTCACGTTTTTATATTGGAAACTGAGGGAGAAATGGCCAAAAATATTTCTATCTGAACGATCGGTGTTATGGGATATATATTATATATAGCTCCGATCGGAATGACTTTTCTTATGAAATCTTCTATGATACATAAGAATAATATCACCAAGTTTACGTTTTTATATTGGAAATTAAGGGAGAAATTGCCAAAAATCTTTCTATCTGAACGATCGGTTGTATGGGATATATACTATATACATATAGCTCCGATCAAAGCGATTTTTTCCTTCTATGATATATTACAATATATGTCACCGAGTTTCACGTTTATACTTTCTAAATTGCGGCAGGAATGACCAAAATCGTCTTATCTGAACGATCGTTTGTATGGGAGATATATGTTATAGTGGTCCGATCCTACCGGATCCGACAAATGTCTAATATAATACAAAAATATATCCTTATACCAAATTTCATTGAGATATCTCAACATTTGAGGGACTAGTGTGCGTTCAAATAGACCGACGGGCAGACGGACGGACGGACGGACAGACGGACATGCCTATATCAACTCAGTTCGTCGCCCTGTTCAATTGGGTATACTTAATGGTGAGTCTATCTTTCTATATTTCTCAACGATACAAACATCGGAACAAAGTTAATATACCATTTCATGTTCATGAAAGCTATAAAAAACAGAAAAAAATCACTAGTAATTTCGTTTAAAACGCGATTTTCGCTGAACCATGACCCGTCAGGTAAATTCTTATGGCGGACTCGGATTTAGCATGTGGAAACATGTATCGCATACCAGATTCGCACATTTCTCAAATTCAGAGATAGATCTTCCGCATGTAAATAGGATTCGCAGCTACAAACTTCAAATTGCCTATAGTAATCAACACATTTCTTCGTGTGCAAACAGCGACTATTGAAGGAAGAAATGTAGGCTATTAAAAGCCAATTCGTAGGATCTAAGGTACCCTCAAATGGTCAAATTTTAAAAGTGTTGTTTTTAACATGTGTATGGTGAAGCTTGATCTTCGTTAAGTGGCGTATCGGGTTGTAAAAGAAGCAGAATTTTTGGAAAAAGCGCGTATTCCAGTTCGTCAAATTGACGTAAATATTCAAAAAGTTGAAGCGCTATATCAGTAGTGGGAAATTCTTCAAAAAAATCTGTAAACGCCTCACACCACTTAGGAAAAGCGAGAGGAAGAGATAGTAGATAGATACAAAGGTATAGACGATACGGAAATGAAAAAGCGGATGAGCTTGCTAAGTGGCAAAATAATATGGAAGCAAGAGTTGCATATGATCGACCAATGAGGAAAGGCATAGAACCGAGCTGTATTTCTATCTTTAAAAAGGGAGGACTGTAGGCTCATTATAGGCAATCAGACTGGGCACTGCCTTCTGTAGGCACACGCTTTTAAATTAATCCTCGGCAATGATAATGGCTGTATAAAGTGTGGGATGCAGGAGGAAATGATTGAGGACGTTCTGTGTGTCTTGACTCGCCAGGCTAGAAGTGACACAGCTATCAAACGTAGAAACAGGAAGTAGGAAAGGTCCTACAAAGTTGTAGTATTTGTCAAGAGAAAGGAGTTATTTTATAACAGGGGGAAATTTTAGAATAGCACCCCTTCATATAAAAAAAGGGTTTTTAGGGTGAAAGAGGGGCTTTCCTGATCACAAATATATATAACTTAAAGTGCGCAGACTTATAGTTTACAAGTTTTTGTTGTTAAAGTTTGCAAATTAAGCAAATTTCTATAGCACTTTCACTTACAATTTACACATCTTTCAAAACCTTTATCCACATACATATCTATATAAATTGGCAACGACACACTTAAATTGCATTTTTGTATATTTCACATATCATTCTTGCATTGGTTTTACTTAATATAAATTGTTTATATTAAATCAATCGCGCTTTTGTAGCAACATTCACATTTATCTTAATATATAAAAAACACGTGTCACTATATTTAAGGCCAATGGACTCCTAAACTACTAAACCGATTTTGAATTCGTTTCGCACCCCGTGTGTAGCTTGATCTAACTTGAAATATAGGATAGGTTAATGGGTTACTAGGGTCTCGAGATATAGGCCAAAACGTAGACCCGGGTACCCGTAGAATGTGTTTATAGAATATGGATATCAAATGAAAGCTGTTGATGAGTGCTTTAGTAGAGGGTAATTTGCATACCCCTGTGTGACTAGGGTCTCGAGATATAGGCCAAAACGTGGACCCGGGTACACCTAGAGTGTGTTTACATAATATGGATATCAAATGAAAGCTGTTGATGAGTGCTTTAGTAGAGGGTAATTTTTATACCCCTGGGTGACTCGGGGTCTCGAGTTATAGGCCAAAACGTGGACCTGGGTACCCCTAGAATGTGTGTATAGAATATGGATATCAAATGAAAGCTGTTGATGAGTGCTTTAGTAGAGGGTATTCTCATACCCCTGGGTGGCTAGAGTCTAGAGCTATAGGCTAAAACGTGGACCCGGGTACCCCTAGAGTGTGTTTATAGAATATGGATATGAAATGAAAGCTGTTGATGAGTGCTTTAGTAGAGGGTAATTTTCATATCCCTGGGTGACTAGGGTCTCGAGATATAGGCCAAACGTAGACCCGGGTACCCCTAGAATGTGTTTATAGAATGTGGATATCAAACGAAAGCTGTTGATGAATGCTTTATTAGATGGTAATTTTCATACCCCTGGGTAAACTAGGGTCTCGAGTTATAGCCCAAAACGTGGACCTGGGTACCCCTAGAATGTGTGTATAGAATATGGATATCAAATGAAAGCTGTTGATGAGTGCTTTAGTAGAGGGTAATTTTCATACCCCTGGGTGGCTAGGGTCTAGAGATATAGGCCAAACGTGGACCCGGGTACCCCTAGAGTGTGTTTATAGAATATGGATATGAAATGAAAGCTGTTGATGAGTGCTTTAGTAGAGGGTAATTTCATATCCCTGGGTGACTAGGATCTCGAGATATAGGTCAAAACGTGGACCCGGGTACCCCTAGAATGTGTTTATGGAGTATAGGATATCAAATGAAAGCTGTGGATTAGTGCTTTAGCAGAGGGTAATTTTCATACCCCTGGGTGACTAGGTCTCGAGATATAGGCCAAAACGTGGGCCAGTGAATGGACCAGGAAAAAGTGAGAGGGGAGGGCAGAGTCAGACGGAAAAAGCTTATTAAAATGTATGCAGATAGGCCAAATTTAGGGCAGGGTCTTCTAGTATATATATATATATATATATTTTATTGATGACATTACAAAGCTATGCTGCCACATCACCAAAGAAAAAACAATATAAATATTACTTTACCACCTTTCATTTAATAAAGAAAAAGGAAAATATATATTTTACGGACTGTACGTATATTTAATGCCTCAATTAATTTCACGAATGGATATATTTGTGATCGGGAGAACTCCCTATTTCATTTGATACCAAGTTTAGCCCCGAACTCGGGGGGTGCTAAACTAAATCGCTGCCTTCAGTGCTTCACTGGTCGATCCAAGCCAACCTAATCTATAAATATGGATCTTCGATATTTGGAAATCGGGAGCTGCTAAACCACCCCAGAAGGGCTGAACGCATGTGAGTGAGAAAGAGAGAGCATTGTATTTATATTTCAAACGCACCTCTGCTTTCCAGTTTCGTTTTTATATGGAATCTAATGCTTATTATTTTATTTAAAGTCTACCAAAATGTTTGACAAACTCCAACTGATATTTATAACAAAACTCTATGCATTTTCGATTACTCATAACGTATGCTGGTATAAATATTTGTGTACAAGTATTGTCACGGATATTAGCATCCCTAAGCTATACCATCATAAGGCGATGCTAAGCGATGTTAACGTCAATAATCAAATCATGTATACACATATATAAGGCAGCCGAGAGATGTCGCACACAGATGCATTTACTTATACACCTATGTGTGTGCGAGAGACTGTAAACTACAAACTCACATACATCTGAGAGACGCTGAAAAGTAGAAAATTGTAAACAAGTAGAAACTATATGAGAACTATAAACACTCGAAATAGTTGGTAAGTTCTGGAAATAGAAGAGCCTAGATGTATGCAGCGTAAACTATAAAAGCGGCACAAGCGAGTAAAATGCGATTCAGTTTGATTTGAATTGTCAAGCAGTTACGAGTAAGACGATATCTAGCGAGCAATAGCACTATTATTTTGAAAGTCAGTTCCTTTAAGATATCAGTTTGGTTATTAAGCTATTCGTTGCACAGTTTGAGTGTTATTGTGAAGTATTTTAATAAAGGCCATTTTTCCGTTATTCAAATTGGAGTTATTTATTCAACAGTTTAGTGATACGAACCCAGCAGAGGATTGCAAATAAGAGGATTTGCAAGCAATTTCGTTACAATTGGTGTCAGAGAGGAATTGTTGAGTAAATTCCGAAGATTGGGAATACAACTTGGACATGGCAAAGCTCAGTGAATTGAAGATCCAGCAACTGAAGAATGAGTTGGAGAGCCGTGGATTGAATACAGCGGCGTTAAACTCGAACTTCAGGCACGGCTACGAGAGGCAATGGAAGCAGAGGAATTGATGTGGACGAGTATGATCTTTTATCCTGATGGGGACGAGACAACACAAAAATTGAAGAGAAAAACGAAACATCGCAGACAATTACCAGCACAGACTTGACATGATATTGGCTGCAATAACTGCTCAAACATCGACAGTAACATCCAAGATGAAGCGCAAGAGGCACGTATAACAGAAATGTCATCACAATATCCACCAATATGGCATCACATTGGAAGAACAGAAAATTATATGTCATCACAGATGGAATCCCAAGAGACACGAATAACATCGAAAATTGAAGCACAAGAAACGCGTATGTCAGAAATGTCGACACAGATTACATCGAAGATGGAAGCACAAGAGGCACGGATATCGGAATGTCGCTCAATTTCAGCACAGATATCATCGCAGATCTCTGACTCAACTGGAAGAGCAGAGGACGTATTTCCTCGAAGTTGGTGGCAGCCAAGATACAAAATTTTTACAGTTGAAGAAAAAATCGAGGCCGAGGTGGATGCTTTGAAGAGGACGTATCGAGCAGTTGCAACTAAATCGCCAGCAGTTCAACTAGTAATCCAAAGGTAAAGACACCATCCTTGACGGTTCTCTGTTCCTTTCAGTCTTTAAGCTACAGTTTGAGAGACCTGCAGCAGTGAACCAATGAAGGCTGAAGATATCAGTGCAGCTCTGTTCGTGGCACTGAATAGGGCCTGCCGCGGAATCTTACAGACTATTCAGAGTACGAACGGAACAGTTATGACGCATTGTGGCTGCTGTAGACGGCGATACGGACGAACACAGGAAACAGAGATTCCAATTGAGTTGCAAAACCGCTACCAAAAGCAAATGAGACATTGCAGGAGTTTGCTTCAGATGTTGAAAGTTGGGCTCATCTCGCAAATGGGACGCACCCGTGGAATACACGAGAGGGTAAAAATCAGAGTTTTATAAATGGCATACGAGACGTGGAAACGAAGCGAGCTACATACGCAACCCAAAACTGACATTGCTGAAACGGTATCACATGCATTGACTCAGGAAACGGCCTCACTATTAAGAAACCAGCATATAAGGCTCGTCGTGTAGAAGTAGAAAGGCCAGAATGGGTAGACACCAATTTTGAAGCACTGAAGGGATCACGACAGAAGAATGCCAGAGTTATTAAAGTTTCAAGTGCGGCACCCAGGCACATGCACGTCATTGACGATCTGGTCCTAATAGTTCCAACTATGTGGGTGGCCGTAAACGCAAAGCTGGCGGAAATGAGCAAGAGCGTGTCGAATGTAAGAACGAAAACTTGCCCGGTATTGAATGTCCTGTGATATCTGTGTCACAAATTGGAAGGAAATCAAGGCGTCTGTACCGTCAGAGGGGAATCCGCGGATGTAAAGAGGTGTACTGACCGTAGATACGGGGGGCATCTTCATTCCTTTGATTCCGATCTGATTTGTGACAGGAGAGTAAAGTATACTGGAGCAAGGTTGCTACGGTTACAGGCGAATATAATCAAGTCCAAGGCGAACTGGTATGTGAGGTATTAATTGGAAAAGTCATGGTCTACACAATTCGTTGTGGCGGAGACGTGATGTGAATTTCATATTGGGATGAATTCTTGGTTGACCATGACGTCAGGATCGCTGATGCGGAGAAAAAAAATTATGCGCTACCATAGAAACCAGGAACATACACTTAACTGTAGTTTGGAAAAAAGGGTTCAGCAGTATTCGGGTACTGGTGGAGAAGACTCGACGAAGGCGACCGCCGAAATTCAAAAGGTAAAGGGTGAGGAACAAATGGGCCAAACAAATCAAAACCGAAGGTTACCTTGTGAGAGAAAGAAAACCTGGAATTAAAAAGCACAACGGACGTACTGAAAAACGAAAGAAAGAAAGAATGCGCAAGGGTGGTTTCAAGCCAAAAGACGACTATCGGTTGTGGAAGGTCGGAACGATACTGATGATGCCAAAGGAAATCAGCCAGCGCAAGCTCTGCGAAGATAGTCTTCATTGGTCAAGCAACAGAGTGGAGGAACGATTCAGGGGAATAATGAGTGTAAGATGAAACACAGGTACGACAAGGAAAAATAATTCGAAAGTTTCTGGCGCGGAGATTTGGTACTGTATACAACCTCACGGCGGAAAGGTGTTCCATCCAAATTTCGGTGCAGTGGGAAGCCGTACAAGGTTGTGAAGAAGATCAGGATACTATCTACGCATACAAAGCATGAGAAACCACGGACAGTAGAAGAGTGGTAATTTGGCGATGCTAGCAGCGTTTAGATCGATAGATTTGTTGATCGGGACGATCAAGACTTAGGTGGAGGGAACAGTGTCACGGATATTAGCATCCTAAGCTATACATCACTATAAGGCGATGACTAAGCGATGTTAACGTCAATAATCAAAGCAGTGTATACACATATATAAGGCAGCGAGAGAGTCGCACACAGATGCATTTACTATACGCCTATGTGGTGTGCGAGAGGACTGTAAACTACAAACTCACATACATCTGAGAGACGCTGAAAAGTAGAAATTGTAAACAAGTAGCAGAAACTATATGAGACCTTACAACACTCGAAATAGTTGGTAAGTTCGGAAATAGAAGAGCCTAGATGTTGCAGCGTAAACTATCAAAAAGGCGGCAACAAGGAGTAAAATGGAATCATTTGGATTTGAATTGTCAAGCCGTTACGAGTAAGACGATATCTAGCGAGCAATAGCACTATTATTTTGAAAAGTAAGTTTCCTTTAAGATATCAGTTTGGTTATTAAGCTATTCGTTGCACAGTTTGAGTGTTAGTGTGAAAGTATTTTAATAAAGGCATTTTTCCGTTATTCAATAATTGGAGTTATTTTATTCACCGTTAGTTATACGAACCAGCAGAGGATGGCAAATAAGAGGATTTGCAAGCAATTTTCGTACGTATTTATTTTTGCAAAGTAAAATGCAAGAATCCACTTATTCAGGGCATGTGCAATTTGGTAAGCCATAAGTCTTTTGCACGTCAAGAAACTATGGAATATTATAAGAATTAAACCAATGAAACATTCGCTAGTCTAGATACATTTGCAGGCATTTATACACATACAGGAATGAAACCTAAGTACACATACATATGTACATACATTCATACTGTTAAACAAATACAAAAATATCTTATAATGCTATGAGCGGATATATTGATGGCATATCTAAAGCACAAAGTTTTCGCTATTCATGCACAGGGTATTTCAAAGCTCCTGGCAATTTTCTACTAAAATCCACGACAAAGGACAAACAATTAGGAGCTCCAAGGGATATCAAGTCCAACAACTGATCCTCCTAATTCAGTGGATGTTTCCCACTTTTTTCTGCTGTCAAATTCACGTGCCGAAAGGATATCTTCCGGGCGAGAGCGTATGTCGTCCACTATCAAAACCGTGATGCTTTCATCCCTGAATGATTGATCGCACAGCTATGGCTGTTGTTTACAGTGCTTCGCCTCATCCATAGGTGCAGTTACTATCATCAATATCGTCTGACGGAAGTTCAAGGAGGCTGTCAGTTTCAACAGACATGGCGTTATGACGCGCGACTTCCTGCAATTTGATTTCCTCAAACTGCTAGAAAATGGGTGTTGAATGCGAGCAAGGGGCTTACCGGACATAACTCGGCAATGGAATACGAACTACGTGTAGATAGGCAGAGGATGCTAGGTAGAAATTTAACAAAAACCGTCTGTCAGCAACTCCCTTCAGGAGCGCGGAAGTGCGTTGAGTATGAGCCCTGTCAAATGCTAATAAGTTGTTTTCAGTGTTTATTTATCCCTATCCGAAATGCTCGTCAGTAAATAGTCACATCTATTATATTTGGATATCTGATAGAGGGTAGCGTAATGGCACTGGACGTGATGCCTAACAGTTTTCACGTCGTGAAAAAAGTAGCATGCCCATTCCAAATTACCGTGAGTCACCATTATAGGTCTCAGATGAACGTGAAAACGACAGTATCCGGTTTAAAGAATAACAATGCGCCGGATGACGGCGGGACTACTCGCCCACCTTTTCAATATGGAATCCAGAGCTGGTAAGAGCATTCACCAACTTTATGAAATATATGGTCGCACGGCGCATGGTTCCAGCTGCTAAATCGCGTACACGGTACGATCTAGCGTTACTGTGCGAAATACTGGAGCCCAAAGTCAACAAAATGGAATTCACTAACGGAGAAGACTCACGATGAGAAAAACCAATACTTACCATATTTTTGTGGATTACAAAGCGGTTGGTGGTAAGCTGCTATGTCTTGGAATTAGTTTCTTGTAAAACTAATATGGCTTTGCCGGAATGACGTTGAGCAACACCACCAGCTCAGTAAAGATGAGAGAGAATCACTCTAGCCATTCCAAACCAAACGATTCTTTGTGCTTTTTTCGAAGATTTAAAGTGCTGTCCGTGAAGCGATGAGGAGTATCGAAGGAGGTATAATAATAAGCCGTATTAGCATTATTGTATATGGCCTGATGTCTAAGAGGAAAAACTGACCTCCCTTGTTGCTCCCAATTGTCGTCAGTTATAATCCCAAAAGATGATATCTACAAAATGGCAGATGGGAAGGCTATATGCTCTGACCAGCGGTCGATATGTGAAATTCAGAATAGTCACCTTTTAAGGCGTAGGGTAAGAGATAATATACTCTAGTATATCCCGGTGGTGCGCAATTCCTTTTGCGGAAGCCACGGTGATCGCTGACATATGGTAGATTCGCTGTAAAGGAGGAGCTGATGATTATTAATGTCTTCCCTACTGGTGAAGTATTGATATCGGACGATATGACTCCCTGGTTTACTAGCAGTACAACCCTTCCCAGCCTTAATTTGCAGCGATAACAAGAGAAGAATGGTAAAGGTGTGTGTGTGGCGTCGGCATGTCTATTCGTTTTGGACTACTACTTTTGATGTTCTGACCTCTGATTGCTTCTTCAACCTCTGTTGGCTCGCCGTCTGGCCTTGTGAACCGAGGGATGCATTACATACATGTACATGATGAAATGGACCAAAAGTTGAATGATCTGTCCTAACTTGTGCAGGTGTTGGAAATAGAAGGAGCAGGGGCTGATGCTTGTCGTGGCTCTTATGCATGCTACGGAGATAGTAGTTGTGATGGGCCTAGCGCGATGCACAAGAAGTTGAAGGGAGAGGATCAGAGATCACAAAAATTTGAAGAAACTAAGTAGTCAACTAATCTTGGGATTTTACCAGACTACTTCATTTTTGGCCACCAGTTTTGCACTTCAAGTGTATAGATTAAACCCGAACTGAGGCTTATCGGATGCAGAGCGAGACAGTTGGCAACCATACTTGTACTATGAGCTCTTAAGCCGGAGCTATAGAATTCAAAAAAATTACCCAAGGCAGCGCGTGAATAATTGAGCAATTTCCATTTCGTAAGAAAGCACAATGTTAAAAGTGTGAGTTGAAAGCACTGCGAGGGGACAGAATTAGAACTAGTTCCGTCTCTTAATGGGATAGTTCTGCGCTAGGTCGGAACAAGCGCTATTAGGTGCAGGGTAACTATACTAGTAAGAAATGTGAAGTCAAAGTTCCCATGTACATATTTAAAATTGAAAAGTGCGACACGGACTACCTTGTTAATTATTTCATATTTTTTGGCACTAATTTTACGTCTCAACAACCCCATAGTTCTTTAGATGTAATTGAACGCCTCGCTTCCAGGCGTTGTGCAAACAGAAGTTTTGTTGCCGGAAATTGTAACCATCTACTGTCGCCACGATTCTGTACCTCACGGTGCCACTGTCAAACACCTCATATAAATTGAATACATATATCCACAGTTCTTTGCGCCGTAGGGAATTAAATAAATGTTAATGAAATTTTATTCAAAAGAAGTGCTAACATAATTGCAAATATAAAGAGTATAATCGTAGCATAAAATAGTGCCAAAACACATAACTCGAAGCAGCGTCACCATAAAAATCTCACAAAGAACAAACTTCTTCGAAATTTCTAAGTCTACTAACTGTACCAGGCAACCGCCGGCATAAATAAATTTCTCTAGCGTCTATGCTAAATTTGATGTATTTAGAAAAAAAAGATTATTCAGTATATGTGACCCGGCCTATGAAAAGGTGGCTTAAGACTCGAAAAAAGAAATTGCGAGAAACAGCTGTTAAAGATAAACAATGCATTTCTTCAGTTCTTAGTAGTTTTTCTTTGCATTATGAACAGTCATGCCCAAAGGCAAAGCACAAAACCATTTTCTGACCGATATTTTGGCTCCATTGCCATCGAAAAAAATGTTATCGAAAAATCTGAGGATGCTTCACCAGCCACCAAAGTGGCATCGAAGGAACTAAAGGCTTCATCGTCTTCATTTATGCTCTTCTTTCTCTACATTTTTAGTACACTTATAAGCAAGTTAGGACTTTCTAGTTTTCACCACGTGAAAGAGCGTCTCAAAAATTATCCAAACCAGAAAAAAAGTGAAAAAAATTTTTTTGAGTCATGAGCCACCTTTTCATAGAACTGGTCACATATATTCTATAAATGAAAATATGAACAAGATAACAGAATCAGTAAATTAGGTTGACCAGATTCCCAGCACCATAGTGGAAGTTTGTTGATACGTTCGATATGATAACTTTTGAAACTCTCAACATGGATTATGCTTAATTTTAATTCCAACATAAATTTTAAAATCGTTAGTACATTATTGAGTATGAAGAGTATGATTATGTTGAATATTCTGTCGGAATGGATGCGATTCCGAGCAACACAACAGTGAACATGGTCTGACTAAGCAAAAACAGGGCTGTCCACGTACATTAATTTAAGACGGCTAGAATAGGGAGGAAAATTACGTCCTAGATCCCATGGCAATTCCCCCACCGTAAAATAGCAGGAATTGTTTTTGAACAGATTCTAATTTATCACAATGAACCTTAAAAGGCGGGTTCCATACTATCGAAGTCGGGTGGTAACTAACGACTTGAAAAGAATTTTGGTAATATAAGGATAATTGAATTTCTCGCTTTATGAGTGCTAAATCCGTTTTAGATGCATTCACATATCTTTCAGCATGCGGTTTAAAGACAAGCTTCGGTTCCATGGTCCATGTTTAGCATTTACAGAGCCTCAGGCAACCAGACTATTTAGGTCAGCCTGAAGGTGTATTCTATGATCTGGCGTACGGATAGGCATCACCAGTTTTGCATCATCGGCGTACATTAACGGCTTAGGAAAAACTTAGGAAGGTCGTTAATAAACAAGAAACGAGGTACACCAGATGAGTGTGTGAAAAAGTTTGAACCCAACTCTTAAATATCAATGTTTTATTTCTTTCTCTTTTAGGCCCAGTTTTCAGTACAAGTTCAACTCAGTTTGTCAGTTAAACTACGCTTAAACTTAGTCTACAGTTTTTCAGTCTATTTTAACTTTAGTTTAAGCTAAGCTTAAGCGGCCGATCTGGCAGGGTTAAACTCTAGTTAACCAATCAGCTATTGCGTTGGATAGTGATTGGAGAATGAAGTTAAATATCAACTCGAGAACTATCTGATTTCAGAATAATTAGATAATGATGTTGGATATCACTTCCGAAACTAGCTATATATTTCACTGGAGAATTTTTTTTCCGTGTTTGTTGGGTAACCAAAATCCAGCTGTTGCCGTATCTACAAATTATCTAGACAATAAAAAAATCAATGTTGCTCCACAAAAAAGCATTCCCCCAAAAGTGGCCTTAAACTGTGACTGAAAAACTGCGCAGTAGCTTAACTGGAGTTTAAAATTGACTAGAGTTTAAGCAAAGTTAGTTTAAGCTTATCATAACCAACTACTGAAAAACCGGCCCTAAGTTTCATGTGATTAGTAAGCTTCTTGTATTATATGCATTTAGTGAATTTTCGAATCTCAAATAAGAAAGGGAACCTGGGGATCGATATCTCTTGGTTACTTTTAGATATACACAAACATTAATCCCATTGAGCTGTGATAAATATTTTTATGCACTGGTATTAATTGGTTTTTTACCTAAAATGTCAGTTACGATATAATAAATATTTTACGAAATGGCATGACGAGCTCGTGATGTTTTTTGCAAGTTTGGTATTGTAGGTACGTTGAACTTGTGGCTGGTTGGAATGACTCGATTTGTAAGTGGCTCTGTGTTTATGCATGTACATAATGTGTTAACGTGAACGTGTAAATGTAGGTCAAATGAGAGGTGCAATGTCCTCAAAATATCCGCATTGCTGTAGTTTTGACTCTTACTCATACCAGCCTTTCAAACCTTCTGTCCTTCCTATTTAGCCAGCTGAGCCAGTTTCTTTGTAAAGGTGCATGTGTGGTTGTGTGCGTCTGCGCATTAAAATTGCATTTACGAATATTTTACGATTCCATGTTTGCTTCAGTACCTGCCGTGCATATTGCCTTTTATCTGAATTTACTTTTGATTATTTCTTATTTATTGTAGAGTGTGAAGTATTCTACAAATCAGTTGCTCTCCAGAAACGGAAAATTTTTCCCATCTAAAATTTCAAAATTTTAAAGTTGTTTTATTTATGTTTTGGCATGTACTCACAAACTAAAACACAGTCCTCGAACCAGTGCACCACAACCCTACGCGTTCATTAGAAAAGTAAAATCTTGGTTAGAATTCGCGAAAAAGCGACGCATAATCTCGATATCTTTTCTTCCCTCTTTATGGATTTTGGAACTGAGGTATATAATATTTCATTTGAAGGGTGTACCTTTGCATGGATAAGATACCGCCGCCCATAAAATATGCCTGATCCATTCATTCATTCATTATTGAGAATTTATTAGTACAAAAAGATCTTTTATAGTAAAACCTAAATAAACAAGTGAGGAAGGGTAAGTTTGGGTGTAACCGAACATTACATACTCAGTTGAGAGCTATGGAGACAAAATATGGGGAAAATCACCATGTAGGAAAATGAACCTAGGGTAACCTAGAATGTATTTGTATGACATGTGTATCAAATGGAAGGTATAAAGAGTATTTTAACAGGGAGTGGGCCATATCTCTATAGATGGACGCCATTTAGGGATATCGCCATAAAGGTGGGCCAGGGCTGACTCTAGAATTTGTTTGTACGATATGGGTATCAAGTGAAAGGTGTTAATGAGTATTTTAAAAGGGCCTGGGCCTTAGTTCTATAGGTGGACGCCTTTCGAGATATCGCCATAAAGGTGGACCAGGGGTGACTCTAGATTTGTTTGTACGATATGGGTATCAAATGAAAGGTCTAATGAGTATTTTAAAAGGGCTTAGGCCTTAGTTCTATAGGTGGACGCCTTTTCGAGATATCGCCATAAAGGTGGACAAGGGGTGACTCTAGAATTCGTTTGTACGATATGGGTATCAAATGAAAGGTGGGTAATGAGTTGGTGGTATTAAAGAGTATTTTAACAGGGAGTGGGCCATATTTCTATAGGTGGACGCCTTTTCGAGATATCGCCATAAAGGTGGACCAGGGGTGACTCTAGAATTTGTTTGTACGATATGGGTATCAAATGAAAGGTGTTAATGAATATTTTAAAAGGGAGTGGGCCTTAGTTCTATGGGTGGACACCTTATCGAGATATCGCCATAAAGGTGGACCAGGGGTGACTCTAGAATTTGTTTGTACGATATGGGTATCAAATGAAAGGTGATAATGAGTATTTTAAAAGGGAGTGGGCCTTAGTTCTATAGGTGGGCGCCTTTTCGGGATTTCGTTATAAAGGTGGACCAGGGTTGACGCTAGAATGCGTTTGTACAATATGGGTATTGAGCGAAAGGTGATAATGACTATTTTAAAGGGGACTGGGCCTTAGTTCTACAGGTGGACGCCTTTTCGAGATATCGCCATAAAGGTGGACCAGGGGTGACTCTATAATGTGTTTCTATGATATGGGTATCAAATTAAAGGTATTAATGAGGGTTTTAAAAGGGAGTGGTGGTAGTTGTATATGTGAAGGCGTTTTCGAAATATCGACCAAAATGTGGACCAGGGTGACCCAGACCATCATCTGTCGGATACCGTTAATTTATTTACATATGTAATACCACGAACAGTATTCCTGCCAAGATTCCAAGGGCTTTTGATTTCTGCCTGCAGAACTTTTTCATTTTCTTCTACTTAATATAGTAGGTGTCACACCCATTTTTTTTTCCAAAGTTATATTTTGCGTCAATAAACCAATCCAATTACCATGTTTCATCCCTTTTTTGTATTTGGTATAAAATTATGGATGTTTTTTCTTTTTTCGTAATTTTCGATATCGAAAAAGTGGGCGTGGTCATAGTCGGGTTTCGGCCATTTTCTATACCACTACAAAGTGAGTTCAGATAAGTACGTGACCTGAGTTTAGTAAAGATATATCGATTTTTGCTCAAGTTATCGTGTTAAAGGCCGAGCGGAAGGACAGACGGTCGACTGTGTATAAAAACTGGATGTGGCTTCAACCGGTTTCACCCTTTTTCACAGAAAGCAGTTATTGTCCTAGAGTTTAAGCCCCGCCAAATTTCACAAGGATTGGTAAATTTTTCTTCGACTTATGGCATTAAAAGTATCCTAGACAAATTAAATGAAAAAGGGCGGAGCCACGCCCATTTTGAATTCTTCTTTTATTTTTGTATTTTGTTGCACCATATTATTATTGGAGTTGAATGTTGACATAATTTACTTATATACTGTAAAGATATTAACTTTTTTTTAAATTAGACTTTAAAAATTTTTTTTTAAAGTGGGCGTGGTCGTTCCCCGATTTTGGTAATTTTTATTAAGCATACATATAGTAATAGGAGTAACGATCCTGCCAAATTTCATCATGATATCTTCAACGACTGCCAAATTACAGCTTGCAAAACTTCTAAATTACCTTCTTTTAAAAGTGGGCGGTGCCACGCCCATTGTCCAAAATTTTACTAATTCTGCGTCATAAGTTCCACTCACCTACCAATTTTCATCGCTTTATCCGTCTTTGGTAATGAATTATCGCACTTTTTCGAATTTTCGAAATATTCGATATCGAAAAAGTGGGCGTTGTTATAGTCCGATGTCGTTCATTTTAAACAGCGATCTGGGATGAGTGCCCAGGAACCTACACACCAAATTTTATCACGATACCTCAAAATTTACTCAAGTTATCGTGTTAACGGACGGACATGGCTCAATCAAAATTTTTTTCGATACTGATGATTTTGATATGTGGAAGTCTATATCTATCTCGATTCCTTTATACCTGTACAACCAACCGTTATCCAATCAAAGTTAGTATACTCTGTGAGCTCTGCTGGTTCCCAAATAAACGAAGTCTTTTACTATTTCGAAATTATGGCTGCCAACAGTAGCGTGGTTGCCAAGGCGCGTATGCGCTGACTCTTTGCTGGATGACAGCAGGTACTCCGTTTTGTCCTCTTTCACCATCAAACCCATATTTACCGCTTCTTTTTCCAGTTTGGAGTAAGCAGAACTAACAGCGCGGGTGTTTAGGCCGATGATATCAATGTCATCAGTATATGCCAGTAATTGCACGCTTTTATAGTACATTGTTCCAGTGCGGTTAAGTTCTGCAGCTAGTATAATTTTCTCCAGCATCAAATTAAAGAAATCGCACGATAGGGGCTCACCCTGTCTGAAACCTCGTTTAGTTTCGAACGGCTCGGAGAGGTCCTTCCCAATTCTGACTGAGCTGATGGTGTTGCTCAACGTCATTTTGCATAGCCATATAAGTTTTGCGGGGAAACCAAATTCAGACATAGCGGTATATAGGCAGCTCCTTTTCGTGCTGTCGAAGGCGGCTTTAAAGTCGACGCAGAGGTGATGTGTGTCGATTCTCTTTTCACGAGTTTTTTCCAAGATTTGGCGCATTGTGAAAATCTGGTCGATGGTAGATTTACCAGGTCTGAAACCGCACTGATAAGGTCCAATCAGCCGGTTCACGGTGGGCTACAATCTTTCGCACAATACACTTGAAAGGACCTTATATGCGATATTAAGAAGGTTGATTCCACGATAGTTGGTGCATTTTGCAGTATCCCCCTTCTTGTGGACTGGGCAAAGAACACTTAGATTCCAACCGTCGGACATGCACTCGTCCGCCCATATTTTGCTAAGAAGCTGCTGCATGCGCCTTACCAACTCCTCGCCGCCGTACTTGAATAGCTCCGCGGGCAATCCATCAGTGCCCACGGCCTTGTTGTTTTTCAATCTGGTTATTGCTATTCTAACTTCGTCATAATCGGGCGGGGGGACATAAATTCCATCATCATCGATTGCGGGATCGGGTTCTTCATCTCTGCGCGGTGAATTGCTGCCTCCATTTAGGAGAGCAGAGAAGTATTCCCTCCATAATCTAAGCACTCTCTGGACATCAGTTACAAGGTCGCCATTTTCATTCCTACAGGAGTTTGCCCCGGTCTTAAAACCTTCCGTCTGTCGCCGTATTTTTTGGAAGAATTTTCGGGCGTTATTCCTGGTGGCTAGCAGCTCAAGCTCCTCGCACTCACGTCTTTCTGCTTCTGCTTTTTTCTTCCTGAAAAGGCGTCTCGCTTCCCTTTTCAACTCACGATAGCGTTCACACACTCCTCTTGTCGTGACTGCTTTTAACGTAGCCCTGTAGGCAGCGTCTTTTCTTTCGGTTGCAACGCGGCATTCTTCATCGTACCAGGCAGGCAAGGCAGATGAGTTTTCACTAAGAGCTTTTCATGGCAGAAATACACTCGGACTGCTTGCCAAACACTACCGAGGGCGACCCCGCTTATAAAAATTGTCTTCTAATTGAAACAACTTGTTTCTAAAATTTTTATTTTGCTTTGCGTGGGGCGAGAACCTTGGATCTTCGCTGTGTAGGCGGAGAACTTACCATCACACCACGGCGGCCCCGATGTAGTCTTGGTAAAACCCATGTTCGTGCTGCCATACCTTCCAAAATTGCTTATACCTCAATTTACGATGTACAAATAGTATTAACTTAAGTCAAACAGACGGACTCTTTTCTGAAGTATTTTAATGTTGATTTTCCCGGAACTTGTTCCTAGGTCCTTCAGGGTGCTGGGCGAGCACATATATACATGTACTACGGCGGCCGTCGTGTTTTTCCAGGTAGAATGGAAATCTACCTAGTCTGCATCTACCGCCTGCATTTACCGAAATATCTATGTAAGCTTTTCAAAAGCAATAACTATTTGGCCGTTTATCAAAACATTACCTAAAGCTAATCGAAAAATAAAATGTTAAATCCTTTTGATTCTTAAAAAAGAAGAAAGAAGTAAACTGTCAACACTTATAAACATAGATATATTTTTTTAGAAATCTAACTAAATAGCGTCGCTTTTTCTTTGCTCAGCACTCGTCCGTAAGGTTCAAAAGATACATATTTTCATTAAATTTCTTGAACATTTTGCTATAATATTTCTAAAGATTTGTGGCAGCTCGTCGCTGTTGTGGTAGCATCTATTAGGTTGTTCCCGCTTCATTCAACAATATCCCACCAAAATACGGTGTAAGCGGCTTTGTTCATTTATTAGAGCTTAACTTGTGTAAAGGTAAGGTATCAAGCGACCTAGCAGACATTGTTTATTTAGTAAAATGTAATACGTTCTAGGTTTGAATATAAGTCATTACATAATAAGGTAAGATGTGTGATAAACGCAACAACTTTTGTCATGCTTGCTGTTTATTTGTCGATAGACAACATCGCGTAGAGCTGAGAAAAAATAAGGCAGTGATTGAAGCGTTCAACCTTTTTTTCAAATGCTCCTGCGTGGAATGTGCTTGGTTTGAACCCGACGTTGTATGTTTGACGTGCTCCATGCACCTCAAAAAATGGAAATCCGGTAAACATAATGACCTGGGTTTAACATTTGTGGCTCCTATGGCTTGGCATTATCAAACATATCACAAGCCCAATGATTGCTACTTCTTCCAAACAAATATCGATGGTTACCGCTATAAATCTCGTCACTCCATAAAATATGCTGATGTACTGTCTGTTTCAAAACCAATCCTGAGAGAAAAAGCGGATGAGGCGACTGTGGATATAAAACCAGAAAGTGTTTCCGAATCCAGCCCTCAATTTTCCAACAAGCGAATTGACCAACCGTATATTCCAACTGGGACAAGAGGAACGGAACGTCATTTTGTGACCTAACAGGGCTTTTGTGATCTTGTGCGGGATTTGGAATTGTCTACAAGGCAAACAGAGAAATTGGCCTCTCGATTGAAGCAGTGGAATTTGGTAGAAAATGATTTCAAAGTTACATTTGGCCGGGATAAAGACCTAATATCGTTTGAAAGAGTTTTCGATACTGATGATACCGACAATAATCTGGTGTATTGCGTTGATGTGGATAAATTGTTCGCCGCACTCGATCACGAGCATTGCCCGCAAGATTGGCGATTGTTTCTTGACGGTTCTTGCAAAAGTGAGTATCTATTATTTTGTGTATGTGAGAGAACAAAAATCAAGTAAGTATCATTCGAAAGTTAATTCCCAATTCACTAATATAATAGGCTTGAAAGCAGTATTGTTGCACAACAACAATCAGCTACCATCTGTTCCCGTAGCATACGCCACTGATATGAAAGAAACATACCAAACAATGGAGAAGATTCTTCGATTAATTAATTACAATAAGTATCACTGGCAGATTGTTTCGGATCTTAAAGTCCTGACAATTCTATTCGGAATGCAAGGGGGTTACACCAAAAATCCATGTTACTTTTGTGAAAGGACAGTCGTGCCAAAAATCATTATATGTGTAAAGATTGGCCATCGAGACAGTTTTTCCAACTAGGCAGGAAAAACGTTCTCAACATTCCATTAGTAAAGGCTGACGACATCATTTTACCGCCACTGCATTTGAAACTGGGCTATATGAAACAATTTGTCAAAAGACTTCACAAAGACAGTGAGGCCTTCCTAAATATGAAATTAGTTTTCCCTAAAATGAGCGATGGTAAGATTAAAGAAGGTACTTATAAAGATTCTCCTCCCTTTACAATTTAAAAACAAGTAAGAAAGGTTAAGTTCGGGTGTAACCGAACATTACATACTCAGTTGAGAGCTATGGGAAAATAACCATGTAGGAAAATTAACCGAGGGAAACCCTGGAATGTGTTTGTATGACATGTGTATCAAATGAAAGACATTAAAAAGTATTTTATAAGGGAGTGGGCCATAGTTCTATAGGTGGACGCCATTTAGGGATATCGCCATAAAGGTGGATCAGGGTTGACTCTAGAATTTGTTTGTAAAATATGGGTATCAAAAAAAAAGGTGCTAATGAGTATTTTAAAAGGGAGTGGTGGTAGTTGTATAGGTGGTCGCGTTTTCGAGATATCGCCATAAAGGTGGACCAGGGCTGACCCTAGAATTTGTTTGTACAATATGGGTATCAAAAAAAAAGGTGCTAATGAGTATTTTAAAAGGGAGTGATCCTTAGTTCCATAGGTGGACGCCGTTTCGAGATATCGCCATAAATGTGGACCAGGGGTGACTCTAGGATGTGTTTTTACGATATGACTATCAAATTAAAGGTATTAATGAGGGTTTTAAAAGCGATAGGAGGTAGTTGTATAGGTGGTCGCTTTTTCGAGATATCGCCATAAAGGTGGACCAGGGGTGACTCTAGAATGCGTTTGTACAATATGGGCATCAAACGAAAGGTGTTAATCAGTATTTTAAAAGGGAGTGATCCTTAGTTCCATAGGTGGACGCCGTTTCGAGATATCGCCATAAAGATGGACCAGGTAACCCTGGAATTTGTTTGTCCGATATGGGTATCAAATTAAAGGTATTAATGAGGGTTTGAAAAGGGAGTGGTGGTAGTTGTATAGGTGGTCGCCTTCTCGAGATATCGCCATAAAGGTGGACCAGGTAACCCTAGAATTTTTTGTCCGATATGGGTATCAAATTAAAGATATTAATGAGGGTTTGAAAAGGGAGTGGTGGTAGTTGTACAGATGGTCGCTTTTCGAGATATCGCCATAAAGGTGGACCAGGGTGACTCTAGAATGCGTTTGTACAATATGGGTATCAAACGAAAGGTGTTAATCAGTATTTTAAAAGGGAGTGATCCTTAGTTCCATAGGTGGACGCCGTTTCGAGATATCGCCATAAAGATGGACCAGGTAACCCTGGAATTTGTTTGTCCGATATGGGTATAAAATTAAAGGTATTAATGAGGGTTTGAAAAGGGAGTGGTGGTAGTTGTATAGGTGGTCGCCTTTTCGAGATATCGCCATAAAGGTGAACCAGGGGTGACTCTAGCATACGTTTGTACAATATGGGTACCAAACGAAAGGTGTTAAAGAGTATTTTAAAAGGGAGTGCGCCTTAGTTCTATAGGTGGACGCCTTTTCGAGGTATCGCAATAAAGGTGGACCAGGGGTGACTCTAGACTTTGTTTGTACGATATGGGTATCAAATGAAAAGTGTTAATGAGTATTTTAAAAGGGAGTGGACCTTAGTTCTATAGGTGGACGCCTTTTCGAGATGTCGCCATAAAGGTGGACCAGGAGTGACTCTAGAATATGTTTGTACGATATGGTTATCAAATGAAAGGTGTTATTAAGTATTTTAAAAGGGCGTGGGGCTTAGTTCTATAAGTGGACGCCGTTTCGAAATATCGCCATAAAGGTGGACCAGGGGTGACTCTAGGATGTGTTTTTACGATATGGCTATCAAATTAAAGGTATTAATGAGGGTTTTAAAAGCGATAGGAGGTAGTTGTATAGGTGGTCGCTTTTTCGAGATATCGCCATAAAGGTGGACCAGGGGTGACTCTAGAATGCGTTTGTACAATATGGGCATCAAACGAAAGGTGTTAATGAGTATTTTAAAAGGGAGTAGGCCTTAGTTCTATAGGTGGACGCCGTTTCGAAATATCGCCATAAAGATGGACCAGGGGTGACTCTAGGATATGTTTGTACGATATGGATATCAAATTAAAGGTATTAATGAGGGTTTTAAAAGGGAGTGGTGGTAGTTGTATAGGTGGTCGCTTTTTCGAGATATCTCCATAGACGTGGACCAGGGGTGAATCTAGAATGCGTTTGTACAATATGGGTATCAAACGAAAGGTGTTAATGAGTATTTTAAAAGGGAGTGGGCCTTCGTTCTATAGGTGGACGCGTTTTCGAGATATCACCATAAAGGTGGACCAGGGGTGACTCTAGAATATGTTTGTACGATATGGGTATCAAATGAAAGGTGTTAATGAGTATTTTAAAAGGGCGTGGGGCTTAGTTCTATAGGTGGACGCCTTTTCGAGATATCGCCATAAAGGTGGACCAGGGGTGACTCTAGAATGTGTTTGTACGATATTGGTATCAAATTAAAAGTATTAATGAGAGTTTTAAAAGGGAGTGGTGGTAGTTGTATATGTGAAGGCGTTTTCCAGATATCGACCAAAATGTGGACCAGGGTGACACAGAACATCATCTGTTGGATACCGCTAATTTATTTATATATGTAATACCTGCAAAGATTTCAAGGGTTTTTTATTTCGCCCTGCAGAACATTTTCATTTTCTTCTACCTAATATGGTAGGTGTCACAACCATTTTACAAAGTTTTTTCCAAAGTTATATTTCGCGTCAATAAACCAATCCAATTACCATGTTTCATCCCTTTTTTTTATTTGGTATAGAATTATAGCATTTTTTTCATTTTTCGGAATTTTCGATATCGAAAAAGTGGGCGTGGTCATAGTCGGATCTCGTTCATTTTTTACACCAAAATAAAGTGCGTTCAGATAAGTACGTGAACTAAGTTCAGTAAAGATATGTCGATTTTTGCTGTAGTTATCGTGTTAAGGGCCATGCGGAAGGACAGACGGACGACCGTGAATAAAAACTGGGCATGGCTTCAACCGATTTTACCCATTTTCACAGAAAGCAGTTAACGTCATAAAGTCTATGCCCCTACTAAATTTCAAAAGGATTGTTAAATTTTTCTTCGACTTATGGCATTAAAAGTATCCTAGACAAATTAAATTAAAAAGGGCGGAGCCACCCCCATTTTGAAATTTTCTTTTATTTTTGTATTTTGTTGCACCATATCATTACTGGAGTTGAATGTTGACATAATTTACTTATATACTCTAAAGATATTAAATTTTTTGTTAAAATTTTACTTAAAAAAAATTTTTTTTTAAAGTGGGCGTGGTCCTTCTCCGATTTTGCTAATTTTTATTAAGCGTACATATAGTAATAGGAGTAACGTTCCTGCCAAATTTCATCGTAATATCTTCAACGACAGCCAAATTACAGCTTGCAAAATTTTAAATTACCTTCTTTTAAAAGTGGGCGGTGACACGCCCATTGTCCAAAATTTTACTAACTTTAAATTCTGCGTCATAAGTTCAACTCACCTACCAAATTCCATCGCTTTATCTGTCTTTGGTAATGAATTATTGCACTTTTTCGGTTTTTCGAAATTTTCGATATCGAAAAAGTGGGCGTGGTTATAGTCCGATATCGTTCATTTTAAATAGCGATCTGAGATGAGTGCTCAGGAACCTACATACCAAATTTCATCAAGATACCTCAAAATTTACTCAAGTTATCATGTTAACGGACGGACGGACGGACGGACGGACGGACATGGCTAAATCAAATTTTTTTTCGATCCTGATGATTTTGATATATGGAAGTCTATATCTATCTCGATTCGTTTATACCTGTACAACCAACCGTTATGCAATCAAACTTAATATACTCTGTGAGCTCTGCTCAACTGAGTATAAAAAGTATTATCCAAGTGTATTTATTACGATAATGAATTGCAGGCATTTTCGTTGGACCACAAATTCGTAAGCTTATGGTAGATGAAGTTTTCGTTGAAAAATTGAACCAACTGGAGAAAAGAGCTTGGCTTAGTTTTATTTCTTTATGTAAAAAATTTCTTGGAAACGTAAGAAGTGCTAACTATGTTGAGGTGGTCCATGAATTTTTGGAAGCGTATGAAGAAATGGGATGCAACATGTCTATAAAAATTCATTTTTTGCACTCCCATTTGGAATTTTTCCCAGATAATCTCGGTCAATTTTGCGACGAACAAGGAGAACGTTTTCATCAAGAGATATTGACGATTGAAAAACGGTTTGCAGAAAAGAACCAAGTGAGGATGTTAGCTAATTACTGCTGGTCACTTATATGTACGTGAAACTGATGATTCGTCATTTAAACGAAAAAGATCAAGCAAACATTTCTAACTCGAATCTATTTTGAAAAAGTTAAATTTTTCTGTATACAAAGAACAATGGAATCAATAAAAATAATATAATGAGGTGATATCATGCAGTTTTACCGCTGGCCGAGCATGTCAACCATACGTTGCTATGCAGTGGGTGGTAAAAAGGTTGAAATTCTTATTTCGGAAAAAGCGTTGTAACTTCGTCAATTTTTAACATTTTTCAATAGATAAGGTCTAGTTTTACTCAGAATTTATAGTAGAACAATAATATTTGCTGTAATTAAAGCATGTTTTTCGAATTGTACCAAAAAAATGGCGTCAAACTCGAAAAAAACGAAAAAATTTTACGAAAATTTCAGATTTAAGTGGAAAAATTTCTTCTGCCTTATAAACTAACAAACTGCTGTTTATATATTAAAAATGCCATTATTTAACTTTCCGAAACCGTTGGAAAAATTGAAATCGGTTCAAAATAGCCCCTCTAGGAACATTTATGTACCGATAAGCATGGAATAACGGTTTTTTAACAATAAAAAAAATTTGAGGGTATAGCGGATTTTTCAAATACCGTTTCGTGTTACCCTTGACTAGATAAACAATCTTAGCTAGATCACTTGATGAGTGTAATTTCACTGTAGCACAGTGTTATTGCTTTATTGAATGCCTAATAGAATCAAAAACCTAGTAAGTTTTGCTCCATGGCACATAGAGGTATTTGAGCAATCTAGGCGGCCAAAATTATTTTTTAGCTTTAAATAGTTTAATTATGTTAGTCATGGTGATTTCAGTTATATTTATAAAAATAAAAAAAATAAATTTAAGGCGAGATAACCTCCGAAGAGATCTAAGGCCGAGGTTATTTTCTAATTTGCGTCGTGCTCCTCTCGATTTTCCCTACAAATTGGCCGGACGGGACCTACATGATTTTATGCCGACTCAGAAAGGCATCTGCAAGGCAGATGTGTTTTCACTGAGAGCTTTTCATGGCAGAAATACCCCCGGAGCGCTTGCCAAACACAGCCGAGGGGCGACCCTGCTTAGAAAAATGTTCTTCTGATTGAAAAACCTTATTTCTAAAATTTTTGATGTTGCTTTGCCCGGGGTTTGAACTCGGGGCATCCGGTGTGGTAGGCGGAGAACGCTACCATCACACCACGGTGGCCACCGAGTTATATTTAACTATTTATTTTATTTTATTATATATACAGTGGTCCAAAAAAGTCTACGAACAGCAAAGTTTCTTAAAAATCATTGTTTTTTGCTTTAAATTGTTTAATTATGTTATTCATGGTGATTTCAGTTATATTTAACTATTTATTTTTTTTATTATATAAACAGTGGCGCAAAAAAGTCTACGAACATTCTAGTATAATAATTCATTCTAGTATAATAATATACAACTTACAAGCAGATCGCACGTTTTGCTGATTTTTGGCATTTATTTTTATATGCCTGGCATTGAGAATTCTAACACAATTTATTATGTAATTATCAAAAAAATTTAAGCCTGCGGAAAAATACTGAATTTCTATTCATGGCTTACGTGTGCGGTATTACCAGACTAGTAAATAATCAATACTAAAGCTAAAACTCGTATCCCAATCCGATACACTGTTATTTGTAACAGAAGTCCAGTATCATGGTTAGTTATCATTCTTTAGGGCTCATCATCACAGGGTATGTCAGGCAGGGCATCATCTTGGATTTCAAACGACGTATGTCTCTTTCGAGTTTCAATGGTATCTTTTTTTGAATAAGGTCCGAAGCTTTGAAGGTATTTGTCTTAACTGTTTAATTTCTCGTTAATACTTTCCGCATCTGATTCTTTCATGTGATTGAATAATTCGTTACGAGAAACGAGAAACCTTAATTAAGAAAATCTTAATACAGCTATATACAGAACATACAAAAAAAATGTCAGTCATCGATTGCAGTTTTTGGGGTACATTAGCCAAATAGATCTAGGATTCGGTATCAGCACATTGATTCACCAAACAAGATCAAATTCTACAATTGCGTTTCTAAAGGTGAGATTAACGTCCAAACTGAGTTTCATAAAAATCAGACATCTTTTAATATACCCGCCTATAAGAGCAGAGGGCGTGGCACGGTACTAATCATCACCATATTGAATATATATTCTTTTTATGCTACAACAAGATCACGTGCCGAATTTCAACAAAATTGGAGTACGTTTACTATTTTTTATTGCTCACCCTATGGAGATGGCACCACTGTGCAACGCTCAAAATTACCAATTTTTTTCAAAAAGCGGGAATATATAAGCCACTACTTAAATTAACAAAACACTGGCTTTCTAAAAAAATTGGAAACAATGCGGGACAAAGCGGGGCACTAAAACAAAAATCTTTTGGAAAAAAAAATTTGGGGAAAAAATACCAAAAACATCACTTTTTTTAAATATATATTACGAAAGCGTTAAGGACTATATAAATCTTAAAATACATAAATATTATACACACTTACCTGCTTCATAAGAATTCATGGCTTCTTTTTTACAAACTTCACCGAAATACGCAAAAATATCAATTGAAAATGTATATACTCTAAGATCGTGAAAAACTGCCGCAAGATACGCACGAATGGTCCATCTTTGAGTGGCGGTCCACACTAGGCATTTGAATTATGAAAATAAATAATTATTGATTCTAATACACTAGAGTATTGGCCTACTAAAGATATTTTTTTGTTATTTGCTGCGTTTTGAAAAATTGATTTTGGCCGCCAAGATTGCTCAAATATCTCTATGTGCATGGGTCGGATTTTATTGTATATTGTAACAAATGACAATCAAAAATAAATTATTTTCAATAATTTACAAAAAATAGAATAACACCACAAAAATAGAAAATTTATTTTTGCTGCATTTGCAGTAAAAGATAGTATAACTTTTTCGAAAATAGGCATATATTTGGTTGGTGCAACCATATTACAGGTCTACAAGTAGGATATGTAGCAGCACACACATACACAGCCACGCTCACCTGATGAAATGCTTGTTCTTGTTCGTTTTTTTGTGGATGCTATTTGGCACTGTTGTACTTCTTAAGTCCAAGAAAAGTGTAGTAGCTGCTAACGAAAACTGCGTAAAATACAAAGAAATATCCTTATTTACTTTCAAACGAGCACTTAATTACATCTCTCTTTAAAATCCATATGTTTTGAACAATTTTAATAACAAACTGTGATAATTTATTACCGGGGACGATTGCTAAAACACGACCAAACCCGTCGGGGGAGGTATTAATAGACGCGTTCTTGCATCGCTTCCAATAATTCGCATACTTTTTCGCCTTTGGACTACTGATACTGGACCAAAACGCGTCTTTCATTTCTCTTCCACATTAGGTGCACTACATTTTCATTATTTTTCATGTTCCACGCAGGTTCCACTGAGTTCCACAATAGTTTGACACTGACCGAAGTGTCAAACGACAGTGTGTTAGAAAGAGGAAGGAATTGTTTCCTTTCTCATACATATCATACTTGTAAACCACGGGTGCAACAACTATGAATAGTAATACCAAAGAGGATAAATACAATAAGAGCCGTCACTCGTTATTTTGTGGCGAGTATCTTGCTGGAAATTGAAAAAATGTATGCCGAATATTTTCTGAGAGGGACATTTTTAATTGTCGCGCATTTATCCATGCCATGTAAGCCCCTTGTGCAACTGTGATTTTTGGAAAGACAATTAAATAAGTTAATTAAATACAGTCGAAAAATAAACCCAAATACCCCACGAAAATGTATAGAAGACATTTATAAACATCTCGCCCAAAAAAAAAGTAGCGACTACCTCTCAGTATACATCGAGTAAATGCCAAATAAATAACGAGTGACGGCTCTTATTGTATTATCCTCTTGGTAATACATGCATTTCATGTTGCTTGCCTAAATCGTTAAGGAGGAACGGCTGCTATCAGTTTAAACTATTTTCTCTAAAAGCTTACGGCGTTATTAGTATAACGCAAAGCGACGCGAGGAGTCACTTTCACCCAAGTGAAACCAAATTCGTATCATATAAGACCATTCATTCACTTCGGTGACTCTCGGTGACTATGGGTGAATGCAGGTGATTGTCTTACTTTTTTTCGTATTATATAGCGACGCAAAGTGTCACGAACACTCATTTTGCTGTCAAAATATTCACTTGCTTCTGGGTCGCGTTTGCCCCATTCACTTCGCTTTTTTATTGTCGTTTTTTTTATAATTTTGAGTAAAATTGAAGAATCTTACATTTCGTGAAAAAAAAATTGAAATTTTTCATAGACAGCCGATAATGGTTAAATTTAGAGCTGCGTTTAATGTGGACGCATATTTCGTCAAATAAAATAGAATATAATGGAAACCTATAAAAACTATAGCCATGAACCCAAACTCTTATTCCTTTTGTAATCGACGTCCCTCAGATAAAATTGTTTCGGGGTTTTAAATTATTAAATACGGACTTTTATTTTATAAGTCCGAACTTTTATTTTTTTTAAACAGACAGAATAAAAGTCCGGCCTTATAACTATGGAACGGCTCATCCAAATGAATCGCAGTTTTAACACAGAATCTTTCTTGTCGCAACAAAAAGCGGTGTATAGAATTTCAAGGGGGTATACTTATGGCGAAATATGGTGCTTGTTACGTACTGGATCTACATCACTAAACAACAGCAACAACAGTTGGCTATAATTTTTCGATAACAAGTTTCTAGTATTAATATTGTAAAGTCCCTGTAGGGACAAGGTTTCAAATCCAAATATTTACGAGAATGGACTGGTAAAAAATTCGTTTCATTGGTTGAAACGTATCTTAGTTATGGGGCCGTACTTTTATTTCTTTTAAAGTCCGGATTTAACTTTTATTTTCGGACTAATAAAATAAATGTTGTATTTTATTTTATTATCCACAAAGTTTTTTTTATGAAGGATGCATGATTCGTCATGAAAATGCTATGGGTATCCCCGGAATCCCATGCACTTTCTCAAAGGAAAATTTTTTAACCGGACTTTTTCGACGAAAAAAAAATATATATTAAAATGAGCCACTGATTATAACTAAGTTATACTATAGTTTCGTCTTTCATCAATATCCTTATCTTCGCAGTTTTATTTCAAAAACTAATTCTCAGTAAAAGGCAAATCAAAATTATTAATTTGATTTTGAATTTTTTTAGTAACTATAATAACTAGAAGATATATGTACCTCCGTGCTACTTTTTTAAAAAAATGTTTCTTACAAATGGTTGATTCTGAACGCATATGCAAGACAGATGAGTTTTCGCTGAGAAGTCCTTAATTGAAGAAAGACACTGTTTATTAAGCACTGCTTAGGTGGAGTCCCAACCATTTGAACACAGGGACTTGTGCACACAGAGTGAGTGCGCTATTTCCACACCAAGACTATTTTTTTAGGAACGAAGCATTCAAATCCAGGGGAATTAAACTGTCCGGACACAATAAAAGCAAGAGGCCCTAGGCGTACGTTGCTAACAACATACAAAGGTCGGCCACTTACGTGCTACGCGTCACCACTTTTTCGCCCGATTTAAAAATACCCACTCGAAAAGGCTGCAGGGCTGTGAAAACACTGTAGTTAGAACTGACACGGAATACTCACCGAACAGCATCGACCCAGTGAGGCAAAAGAGCTCAATATAAAGGAGCATTTTGAAATGCTACACAGTTTAAGCGGAATTCTCACCAACCAAGACACGCCAGAAAGCAACTGGATGATATATCCCTGCTTCCCAGGTAGATAAGAAGAATGAGATTCGGAATTTACAAACTCAGCCGTTAAATGTAAAAAAGCACGAGGAATTCCTACATATAATCCACACGGGGAGGGTAAACATCTTTGCCACGTACAGCCCTGCGATCTCCGTTATCAATAAAGTTCATGCAACTGTCGCAGGAATGGTAATCAGACTACATTGTAACGTTCCAGACACTTCCCTGATCTAAGTAATGTAGGTCCAGCATGAGATGTGTCCCCACATATCACCACCCATATTTTTAATTGTAATGTGGAATCAACGCCTCTAAAAACAATGTCTCCATGCTACTTTGATGATAATTTGTGAGTAGTCGCTCTTAAAAGATGAAGCAAAGCACTGTCAACAAAACAACAAAAGTGCTTATTTACATGATTAAACACTCATCTGGTTTTGTACAAACGCTAAAAATCTAGTTGAGGGGTCAACTGCTAATACGCTACCAAAAATATCGATAGAGGTGTCAAACGATGCGTCCTGACCTCGACAACAATAATCCGAAGGAACAACTTTCTGAATACTGCAAATATCTATGCACTGAAGATTCGTATTTCGGCCTTGGAATTATTGATACGTGGTCAAATCAAATATTTGCACACTCCTCCTATACTTTTGGACGTGTGTTTGTGGTCGACCCCTGCTCTGGAGTATTCACCTTTCTAAACAAACACTATTTTTTTAAGGCAGCTTACATTTTATTTAGAAACAAACAAAAGAATTTTCAAGCTATAAATAAAGACTGCACTTTCCGCTATTATTTTGGTTTTGCAATTATCATATGGTCGACTACAGTATTGCCAAATCATTTACACGCTGTTATTCCGAAAAAAAAATGCACTAGAATGAGTTCCGAAATAATGAATAAACCAACTGGCTACATCGGCTACGTAATGTGTTTGACAGTCTCAGTGAATACGTAGTGACTACGTAAGAGGACAAACGCGAATACGTAAGAAGTTATAAAATACGAATTCTGGGTGAATGTGAATGTGAGTGAATGCGACGCAAACATTCACGGTGACATACATAATAAGGGCCTTAATCTTTTTTGGGGCTGCTGACAGATGTTCGCTTAATGAAGCAAGCGGCCCTGTGTGAGAATAAAATCTTAATTATTTCATTAAACAAAATTGTACTCGATTAAGTTTCTGTGTGAAAACGGTATTAGGCACTAAAAAATTTGTCTTATATGAGTTGATGTGTACAAAAAAAATTTACTTTTAAACGCCGAGTGAGAGAAAAAAATGCGCATTATACTCAAAAGAAAACAAATGATCTATTTCCTTAAAATAAAAACGTACATATTAACCTCTTATTCATAAAAATTATAAATCATTTTAAAGCTCCTATAAGCGGAAGTTTGAACTAAGTTTTGAACATGATTAAAACACTTACAAGTTATAAACCGTTATCTTTTCTGATAGGCCTTGATTTTTTTGAACGAAGAACTTCTATTAAAATACCTTTTAGAAACGCTAAAAACACTAGCTGGCACTTGTATTATAGGAAGCTGAGGGAGCTATTGCCTGCGGCGACTCTTGTAAGTTCGGACTAGTCCACATCTGTCCTGTCCGATGAAAACTTACGGGGGAAAAGAGAATCGCCCTGGTAGTCTATTCTTATAGCGTCCAGTAGGCGGCTCTTCAATAGAGCCACAAGAAGTAAACTACCCTCGGAGTGGGTGTTCTATAAGGTAAGTCTGGGGATTTATAAATGAGAAGTAAGCAAAGCCAAGCGAAATTTATGAGAAGCTGCTTGCTTCTTGCTTGGAAGGTTGCAATGAATCCCCGAGGCTTAGAAAAGTATTCCCATGGAATCTTTCCCCTTTAGGGTATCTGAGGGCTGAAAATGGGGCTGGTCGTTGAGTAGCGGGGAATCCCAAAATATTCTATTGGACATTCATTTTCCTGATGTCCCAGTTGCGCAGGAGTCTCCGTTCGCTCAGTCGGCGATTGTTGTTATGCAAGGATGCCGGCCATTCCACTACGAGAAAGTCACATTGCCTGGGCTGTCAATTCGTTCAAACCCTTTAAGTCTCCGGCTCGGATGGCATTATTCATCAGCAACTTCAAATTTCTTTAGGAGCTTCCTGCCGCTGCTTGGCCATCTTTTACACTAACTGCCTTGAGCTTAGCTATAATTCGAACTCTTGGAACACGGTCAAGGTTATCCTCCTTCCAAAGGTCAGCAGAAGCTCTCATCTACCTAAGGATTTCAGACCAATAAGTCTTTCGTCGTTTCGTTGGAGTGGTTGATTGATCTGTACCTATGGGAAAGGATACCTCCGGGGTTGCTATTGGCAGCATGCCTATTGTAAAGGCAGATCGACGAAAACGGCTCTCGATTCGATTGTTAAGCAAATAGAGAGGTCCCCAAAACACAAAGACATTGCTCTGGGTGCCCTCCTAAACATCGATGAAGATGCCCGCTTTCAGAACTCCTTCGAATGAGAGGAGGGTGTCCCAGTGGTACTTCTCATATGGTTAAATATTTGGGGATTGTTTTGGACAAGGAGCTATCCTAGTGACCCAATGTGGACGATAGGGCCAGGAACGCCGCGGTTGCTTTGTACTGTTGCAGGGGGGCTATAGTCAAGCTACGGAAATTTGTGAAGAAATTTTATCGCAACCTAATACAGTTTGAAAAACAATATCTCAAATCGCAAAATGGGTTTTCCAAAATGAAGTTAATTAAAAATCTACGAAAAAACGAAGCAATTTGCAGCAAAAAGGTCTTGAAAAGGATTTGGTAGTAGTTAGTATATGCATTCTATAATTTGAAGTTCTATACTACATAATTGTTTGAAATCCAAAGCATTTATTACTTAATCACTTGTATTGTAATGTACAAAGTATGATCTCCTTTGCAAAGAATTTAATTTTTCATGATCAGGATCATGACCCGTAAGTAACTCGGTCCGAGAGATTGAAGAAATAGAAGCTATGTGGTTGAGAATCAACAAATGTTATATATGTAAGTGTAGTAACAAAATTTTTTATTTACAGCTATTTTGAAGCATATAGGACTTCGTTCTAAGTTTATTTCATGGGTAAAAACATTCCACAGGTGCACATCCCTAGCGAGAAACATTCTGCGTGTAATTTTTGAGTTAGCTCCCTGTTGATCTAGGTGTGCGATGTTATTGGTATCAATAGAGCTTTAACAACTTTAAGCTTAATCGTAATCTCTTAATATGTAATAGATATACATATTGTAATGAATTTAGGGAAACTCCGCTTAATTGCAACCTCATACTAACGTTCGAATCACTAACTGTTGAATTAATAACTCCACTATTCCATAATGCACAATGGCCTTTATTAAAGTACTCCACAATAACACTTCTACTGCTCAACAAATAGCGTGCTTAAAGCAAACTGAGTTGTCGTGCCTCAGCTGCTACTGCTTTTATACTTTTGGTTTCCTCGTTGACATATTTCTAGGCGTTTCTATTTCTAGAATTGGTACCAGCTATAAAATTACCAGCTATAACATAACTACAGATGCACGTTTTAGCTTCTCATCTGCGCGTGTATATGTGTGATAATTCCCTAGATAATTGCCTGCTTTTGTAGCATCTCAGATAAGATATATGCATGTGTTTGTGCATCTCTCTCCGCTGCGTGTACGTACATATGTATGTGTAGATATAATGATTTATTCGTTTATGCAGATACAAGTGACTGTCTGCTTTATTGTTGTTGTGGCTTCATTTACTTAGCATCAGACTAGTGATGTGAGTATCACTTAGTGTCACTAATATTCGTCCCAATATTATATAATTCACGAATTATTATGATCAGCTCAAGTCAAATGCTTACATACAATTAGTCCAAGGGCTTTGACAGTTTTCTGATATTTTACAACATTTCCAATAAGTTAGTAAGGAGACGTCATTCAGATTATAGGCATAATAAAAAATTGCATTACTCTGTGTTTGCTTGTTATTTTTAGACCATTCATATAAAGCACTACCAAGTACCCGGCTTACTTCGTTACGCCGCAAAAAGTAAATCTATTCCCGCATTGTGTTCCACACTGGAGCAGACCTTATCGTATAAGCCTCGTTGTTCATTAGTTAGCTTTAGCTCATTTTCTGATAAAAAGTGGTGCAGCTCATGGGTATTGTGCATTATTTCGCACATTGTAGAAGCGGGGTCTAAGTCAGATCTAGTGTGGTTAGGTTCAGGCAAACCGAAATCCTTTATACGTTTCCTCTGCATATGAAAAAACCAAATTATCAAGAAGAATAAGGCCTGTATTAAAAATGTCTTCAGTAATGTCCATTTCAGTATCAGTACTACTCTGGCACACATTATGCAAAATATCTTCACATAAATTTTTGCAGAACAAATTCCATAAATCTGTTGGATCAGAAACTTCGCCATAAATAAGCACGATAGAAAAGAGCTCTCTCATTTTGTGCGCGCTCTCAGAGACGGTGGCATCAAACAATGTATTCTTCTAATGATCATCATCCTGCAGTAAATGTCGTGCCTGCCAAGCTGCTGGATATGTTGGATATAGTTGACCATCTACTCGACGTAAATCAGTGAAAGACAGTGAAAGATGTCGGTCCTCGAACATGATGTAGTAGTAGTCTAAGATAAAAACATTCTGAGTAATTAGGACGTATGGTATGTACTAGACTGAGTTGGTCCCCATAGAAAAAAAAATGTTTGCTAATGTCCGCCCCTAAATTTGAAGATTATGTTGATAGGGTTTCGGAAACATTTTTTAAAATTTTTTTTTGATCCTTCGAAATACAGCCGAAAATGTTTTTCGTTGTAACTTGGTTATTTGACGTCCGATTTTTAAAATTGATATGTCATTATTTTGGCCTTGAGAAGCTTCAGATTTCCGTTTAATGTCCTTTTAAGCTATGAAGTCGTTTTCACATGATTAGGTCAGCTAACAAAATTGTGAGTCAAACCTGTGTTTCGTATTTATAATAATAACGCTATGCGACAAAATCAACTTTTTTTCTGGGTATTGGACAAAACCCACTTTTTTGTAGAGATTGAGGCTAAGTAAACAAAGCGCTATCTCCATTTTTCGAACTTAGCCTCCAAAAAATAGATATCGGCTTACGAAGTTCGAAGTTCGAAATTCTACATTTCGAAATTTTATTCTTTTGTTAACGCGTTCAGCAAATTGAAAGAGTAAAAATGTGGGCGTGGCCGCTCTTTTCCCTTATTTGAAGGGCTGAATTCTTTTTTTGAGAAATTTAGTATAACAGCTGTTATACGAGGTGAAAAGTCAGACTCTGACTTCTGACTTTTCACCTTTACTGTTAGCTGACTTAATCATGCGAAAACGACTTCATAGCTTAAAAAGATATTAAACGGAAATGTGAAGCTTCTCAAGGCCAAAATAATGACATATCAATAATCTAGTTACAACGAAAAAACATTTTCGGCTGTATTTCGAAGGATCAAAAAAATTAAAAAAAATTTTTCCGAAACCCTCTCAACATAATCTTCAAATTTAGGGCGGACATTGGCAACTTTTTTTTCGACCCAGTCTAGTATATACACTACCCAACGCAGTTTCTCGCTTAATTCCGGGCTGATTAGGAACATTCTCTTCACGCTTTCTACGTTGCCATTTTTTTATTAGACCAAGTGTAATAGGCGGGTACTTCGGAGTAAAGCAAAGTCTTTGCAAAATCGTCAACTGAACAAATGGAAACATGCTGTCAAAGTGGTTGTAATGGTCCCTTCCCTTTGTCCATTTTCTAAGTGAACAGATAGATGTACAACCGTTGGGAATCGCTCATGAATCGAAAATCCCAGTAATCTCCAAATACCTTAAATATCTGCCATTCAAAAAATTTTGCACTTGCTCCTTATTATCTTGAATGGAAAATGTCGCTGCGTCGCTACCTTTGTTGACATACATACTTACAAATATATTTTATTGATTGCGCTGAATGACAGTACTCTACATTTACGTGAGCGGAGAAACATCTGGCAAGAACGGGGCAATATGGAACGATCCATCAGTTGTCGACGTTGTGCCTATTAGAAAGTACATGGGTATAGCCACCGTCCGCTGAAGACCTTCGTCTATATTTTGGATATCCCCCTTCCCCGGTCTGCGGATGCTGTAGGAGCTCGCGTGGGTATCGTTTTGAGCATCTTCCATTCAACATACAGGGCGCTGATAAATGATTAACCCCACATGGGCCGTGAATCATATTTTTAGTTATTATATCATACAACATCGGATCTTCGTCTTTATTTGGAATTTCCGCTGATATAATGCGATCCGTGTCATCGGGAAGAATTTTGTCTATTAGCCAAATTAAAATATGAGCGTGAGGTAAACCTCGCTTTTGCCATTCAACAGTAAACATATGGCATATAACTTTTCCAAAAATATCTTTCTTTGTAATTAAACTCATGAGTTGGTGTATTTTGATATGGAATATTCTTGACACAATGTCACGGCGCTCACTTGGTCGTTGATTTGCAACAAATTCGTTCTTGATTTCACTCCACTCTGGATTCCATGTGAATGTTATAAATAAGTCAGGCCTTCCATAATGACGGACATATAAGAGGGCGTCTTGTGTACGTTCATGCAAATATCGAAGCGATCCAGTAAATGAAGACGGCAAAATTACTACGGACCAATATTTTCAGGATTGCAATCCTCGTTAACAGCATCCCTTAGATATATATAACTATTTGCACGCAACGTCTTTTGGTGTGCTCCTATAAAATTCAACCTTTTGGTCACCATTTTAGCAGCCATGTCCACACAGTATCGGTTAAAGAGATGTCCATATCTATGAAGCGCATTAAAGCTATTTTCTCTAATCATATTTTATATGCATAAAATTGCATACATGAAACGGTTTTTTGTGGGTTAGGGTGCCCACTGCCTGGAGAAGTTTGCGGTACATTTATCCTGTAACCGCCCTACCATTTAAAAATATGATAGGGTATTGCAAGGGGTCATATGAAGGATGAATTCTGACACACGATGGAAAGTGTTATGGTGTTATCGACCAGCATTTTCGTCAACTATCAATACTGCGACCTCGCCTGTACTCGGGGCATTATATCGACCACGGTGTTCATTAACAGGGCGTTTGTCGGCATGGATTAATACCCCATAATTATTCGGATTAGATGGCATGCGCTCCATAGAAGTCATAAAACTTCGACATACACATTATTTTCAAGCAGAATTTCTTGAATTAATTTCAAAATATCTCTTTGAAGAGTTGGTGCAGCATTTTGGAGCAACGAAAGCTGCTCCTCTGGGAAGAAATATATATTTGTTAAAATTTTGGAACCATGTTGGGCGGTGGTAATATTCTTCCAATAATATGGTACACTTGTCCATGTATTTTTTTCTAGGCAATGTTTTGCAGCATACAATCATAAGCACAATGAAGTTTGAAAAAGACATACACAGGTACGTTTCTTGATTTGCGCCCTCTAGCTTCCATATGTATGTACAATGTAGATTGCCCTTTATTGGTAATTTGTGATACACAACGGCTAGGTGATAGAGAAAGTGGATGAATATTAGTATTACTGAGTAGCAACCGTCGTCGTAAAATGTCACCTTCCAGTTAGTTGCAGATATTTTGATATGCCCTGTCACTGCACTCCTTTGTAATGTGGTTCTTGCTCATGAACATCGAGAAATTCAATTCGTTGGGGTTTTTGTTCATGAAGCTAGTTATCCCCCGAAATTTACATATGAATTTATTGTACTTTGGTGCATCAGTGGTTTGTCTCGATTTTGTATACAATATTTTTACACGAAAAAAAATTATAAAATACGTAAAAAGCATATTTCGTGAGCCTTTTATGAAAAGTTAATTATAATTGCAATTTAACAATAAATTGCCCGAAAATTAATGTTTTATAGGCTGTTGAAGAAAAAATGCAGATAGCGCTAGATCGGATTCAATTTCAGTACGGGCTTGGACGATGATATCGCCAGTTATTTTTGTTCGACCTTTTTGTGGCAGAGTAAGCGTGGCCTTACGTATTACAGATTTCAGGTCGCTTGTCATAAGAATTGACACTAAATTAAATAAGCCTGATATAAGTTGCACTTCTTTTGGTGCGACTCTCAAAAGGCGATATGTTCAGGAACATTTCATTCTGTCACAGCTGGTTACCAACTAATATGTATGTATGCAGTTGTGTGTATGTGATGCCTACTTGTGTGCCTATGAGTCCGATTATTTGTTACTCCACACATGAATTTCTGTTATTCAATCGTTTATTTAAGTGAGCATGTTAAAGGGATACTAAATTGAAAGGATAATAATTTGTGACTTACGTTTTTATTAGCTGCTTTTCCTCTTTGTGAATTACGTGACCGCAATGATAAAACTAAATTGGCCAAATTATTTTGTAATGAAAGGTCTAAGGCAAACTTACTCAAATATAAAATTGAAAAGGAATGCTGACATGATAATAATCATTTACATTTGAGCTTTTATAGTATGAGCCAAATAAATACCATGAATTAAAAAATATAGTTTTGGCTCTTCATACCATTATACTTTTAAGAAAAAATTTAAAAATTAATTAGGCAATTAACAAGGTCTCTTATGGAGTTTTTTTTAATGCGACCCTTGCTCGTCGCATTTAAATATATCCGTAAGAAGAGTCATCAGAAAAAACATTAACGAATCGAAATTTGTGTAACCGGAAATCTTTTTATTGATACTTACCATTTTTAACAAATCAAAAAAATTGTGAGCACTTCCTTTATATAAATGGACAAAAATCAGCGAAAGATGTGTCCTTATACAAAGACATATTCTTGCTGAACTTTGATTTGAAAATTTTGAGACAGAAATTATAGAAATATTTATGAGAAATAAAAATATAAAAGTGGAGCGCACATTGGATTGGAAAGTTGGCAGGAAAGGAGTCAACTTATCAATATATAGTCAATTAATAGCGCTCCACCTTATATTATTATTTCTCATAAATATTTTTCCAATTCCTATGTCAAAATTTTAAAATTAAAGTTCAGCAAGAATATGTCTTTATATACGGACACATTTTTCGCTGATTTTTGTCCATTTATATAAAGGAAGTGCTTAAATTTTTTTTACTTTCTACTGTTCAATTCTAGGTGGAAAAAGTAGTGAATACTTTCATAGCAGTAAGATTTAAATATGGTAAGCTATTATTCGCTGTTTCTGTATGGATGCAGCAATATCTTGATTCGCTTACACTTGTTCGTTTCCTAACCACAACCTTTATGGTTTGCTTCAGATCGCGGAATTGGATTTGCTTGTTTAACGAAATGTGAATCATACTTGAGCTTGTATTTTATCACCCCCCTTCAAAACGTAAATGGCATATAGGTAGGGTAGGCTTATCATACGCTGATGTTTTTGTCGTAGCAGCAACACCTTGATTAGGTCCAACTTTTTCGTTCTAAGCCGCTACCTTCTTCGTTTGTTTTAAAGTGGGAACTTTAATTTACTTTTTTTTTAAAAAAAGTGAGCCATACTTGTATTTTATCAAATGAAGCAGATTATGCAGTGTACATATGTATGTATGTTAACGTAAATGAAGGGGGCTTCACTGTTTCTGTATAATAGCTGTTTCTGTATAATATTTTTATTTTCTCGTGGATACTCTAACTGCCGCAATCGCTCCCATTTTGTACATAGCCTTCTCGTTGCATGGTGTTTTTCCCATTAGTTTGGCGCAATCGAGCTCTTCTATACGAGGGCCATTGAAAGATTTTACTCGGCTTAATGCCTGGCCTTTGGCGAAAAGTGCAGACCCTAGATACACCCCTGCGTTATCCACCGTACATTATTCTAAATATTTCAATCCGTGCGCCCCTAGCGGACCCTTTTGTAACATGTTTTATTCTGTCATCGACCTCTGAGCTCACTTTGAAGTTTAAAGTCTCTAGCTCATCGAGAAATTATTTTCAAAATTCCAAATTCTCATCTAATTATTTCCATCCGTGCGTCGCCTAACGGAATTTTTTCTCCTTCTGTTCCTTTGTCACGGTGTCTTAACCTATGTGTGAAGTTTCATGTTTTTAGCTCAATGAGAAGTTATTTAAAATCGATTGCAAGATTTGTATTGAATATGGCGGGCAAACATTCAACCGACTTAATATAAAGTAAATAACAAAGCACATATGACGTGTTTAAAACCATAGAACATAATAATAATTCCCAACTTTTTTACTCTACAAAGCCCACCCAATCGACACTAGGGGCGCATCCGTATGGCTCACGGATTTGTAATTTTTGTTTGCAGAGTCGTTGAAAGGCAGGGATTTGATCCAAAACTGCTTAGCTACAGAGAATTGTAAACTCATCAGCTAAGTAAAACACAAACAAGGTAGATTAAGTACTACTGACACATAAATAGTTAGAAAATAATAATAATCAGGTCTGCAGGATAAGTGAATTGATAATTATTACCAGAGGAAAGAATAGATTGTTTAATGCTTAAAAATGATTCCGAACTATCAATTATGCCTGAGTGAGAATTATAATCCTGACATGGGCTGCGAAGGGCTCATTTTATTCTAAATTGGTTCTACATCGTTTCAGAAAAATGGGCTTAAAATGTCTAGTTGGCTGAGAAGGAACATTAAAGTTAACTTCGCTTAGTAAAAAAGGATTAAAAGCCAAGCCGTTCACAAATTTGATCATAAAAATTACTCAAAGCATCTCTCTACGACTTCACAGTAAAAAGTGGAATCTTACTTTTAATACCAGTTGCTATTGAACTTAAACATTCTTTTACTCAGCTGAGCAGAGCTAACAGATTATATTAATTTTGTTCGCATAACGGTAATCCGTAACGGCATAAACTAATCGAGATAGATATATACTTTTATATATCAAATGATCTGGGCGAAGAAAGAAATTCATTTAGCCATGCCCCTCCGTCCGTCCGTCCGTCTGTCCGTTAACACGATAACTTGAGTAAATTTTGAGATATTTTGATGAAATTTGGTATGTAGGTTCCTGGGCACTGATTTCAGACCGCTATTTAAAATGAACGAAATCGGACTATAACCACGCCCATTTTTTTCGATATCGAAAATTTTGAAAAACGGGAAAAGTGCATTAATTCATTACCAAAGATGGATAAAGCGAAGAAACTTGGTAGATGAGTTGACCTTATGACGAAAAATAGAAAATTAATAAAATTGTGGGCTATTGGCCCACTTTTAAAGGAAGGTAATTTAAAAGTTTTGCAAGCAGTAATTTGGCAGTAGTTGAAGATATTGTGACGACTATGAGTGACACAAAGTGATACTCTCATCCCTAGTCTGATGCTAAGTAAATGAAGTCACAACAACAATAAAGCAGACAGCCACTTGTATCTACATAAACGAATAAAACATTATAAACATTATAAAACGCAGCAGAGAAGAGATGCACAAAACACATGCAGATATCTTATCTGAGATGCTCCCAAAAGTATGCAATTGTAATTGTTGAAGTGTCGCTCACAAATACACGCATATGAGAAGCTATATACGTGCATCTGTAGTTATAATTATATGGCGGCAAGTAAGTAAATTCTGGAAGCGCCTAGAAGATGCCACGAGGAAATCACAGAGTATAAAAGCACCAGCGGTAGAGGCGCTATAACCAGTTTTTTATTAAGCACGCAATCTGTCGGGCAATAGTAGAGTTTCATTTAATCTATCAGTCAGTTTGGTTATTAAGCAAGCTAGTTGCAAAGTATAAGTGTTATTGTGAAGTACTTTAATAAAGGCCATTTTTCCATTATTCAATATTGGAGTTATTTATTCAACAGTTTAGCGATACGAAGGTTAGCAGAAGATTGCAAATAAGAGGATTTGCCAGTAAATTCGTTACAATATCATAATGAAATTTTGCAGGAACGTTACTCCTATTACAATGTGTGATGACGAACACGCCACTTTTAAAGAAAAAATTTTTAAGTCAAATTTTAACAAAGAATTAAATATCTTTACAGTAGTAGTATTAGTAGTAGTAGTAGCAGTTAATTATGTCAACATTGAATTCCAGTAATGATATCGTGCAAAAAATATAAAAACAAAAGAAAATTTCAAAATGGGCGTGGCTCCGCCTTTTTCATTTAATTTGTTTAG
>JARSSU010004011.1:0-43891 GCA_029619165.1 Eurosta solidaginis
ATATGAATACAATTTCAGTTTATTATTTAAGTCTTGAGGTTATATATACTTTTTGTATTTTACATGTACAGTGACGAGCAAAACTGTAACACGTTGTCTATAGTTTTGCCTTAATTCGCTTTCACTCACTTGCTCCAATGTAGAATCAAGTTTCTCTTTCAGCGCTTTACATGTAGGCTTTGTACCTATAATTTGAAGGTATAGCCATTCAAATCCAACAACAACAAATAACCTTGCTAATATGTTACAGTTATGCACTGAGTCTTTTTTCTTTTTGCATAAATCCGTTATTTTTCATAGTTTTTCACCGAGATCGGACATTTTTTGTTTTTATGTCATCATTCAATTCCAATGGCGATAAGCGTCAACATGGAAATCGCAAAAAAAGAGAAAATTATTCGGTTATTGGATGAAAATCAATCTGTACGTGAAGTAGCGAAAAAGTGCGACGTAATTCACATGACAGTGCAAAGAATAAAAAAAAGTGTTGCGACACCACGTTTAAGCTGAACGGTGGTCGTCCAAAGAAAATTAGTGATCACCAGTGCCGCCATCTTGCCCAGTTGGTAAGCTCTGATAATGCGGTGACTCCAGAAGCAGCCTTAAAAATGCTAAATATAGAAGCAAGCGAGTGGACAGGGCGCGCTCCTTAAAGAAACTTGATCTTAAAGCAGCTGAGAAAAAGAAGAAACCCATGCTGACAAGAAAAATATGTCGCTCAGGCGAGATTTTCTGGCAACTCATTTACGCTGGACTGAAGGAGACTGGAATATGGTGAGTTGAAAATTGAAGATTTTTTATTACTATTAAATAGATAGCTTATATATTTATTTCCTTGAATTTAAAGGTTACTTGGTCTGACGAGACTAAAATTAATCGCTACCTGTCGGACGGACGTTCATGGTACTACACAAGGGACACCAATGTTATAACAGCACAACATGTATGTCAAATCATAAAACACGGTGGGGGTTCCATAATGGCTTGGGGCTGCATAACCAAAAATGGCTTGGGTCCCTTGGTGCGTATTGATGGTATTATGCGGAAGGAACAATACCTTAACGTTTTGCAACAAAATTTGCCTAAGGACATTAAGGATATTGGACTTGCTGCTGAAAAAGTGATTTTTCAGCAAGACAATGACCCCAAGCACACGGCTCGTGTTGGAAGAACAAAAGTTTTCTGTTTTAAAGTGGCCTCCTCAATCGACATATTTGAATCCAATCGAAAATTTATGGAGTGATGTCAAGGCACAGCTTGCAAAATATTCAAATCCACCAAAAGAAATGAGCGAGTTGTGGGAGCGGACGCAGGAAGTTTGGCAAGCGATTTTGTTGCAAGATTTTGTTGCGAAATACACAAAGAGCATGCCTGCCCGTTTTGCGGCTTTTCAAAAAGCGAAAGGACTCTGGAAAAAGTATTGATTTATAAGTTTTTTTTATAGAGAGTGCAAAACTGTAACATCCCAGTTTCGACGGTTTGTTTTTGTTTTCCACAGAAAGTGTGAATCGTTTTTGTTATAATTTAGTATTTTTATAAAGCATACATGAAGAAGTAATAAAAGGTATAAATACTTTCATTTAAGTTCAAGAGCTTTGTTACAGTACTGCTCGTCACTGTACATATGTTTATCCAAATTCATATTGCATACAAATTTTGAATGAATAATTTTTTTCTTATTCGTCCGGGATATTGCTTTCTATGTAATTCTTATGGTTTTGTTTGTTTTGTTACGTTCTCGTTTTTGGGTTTCTATTGCCGTTACTTTTGTTGGGAGAAATTTAACGACTAATCCTCTGAATAAATAGAAACAATTTTTGATCTGGAATTCCCAGACGAATAGCCGCCTCCTAGAAGTTGAACGTAATTATTTCTTAAAAATATATAGCATTCCAAAGATGTGTAAATTGGTTTACATATATCGCCTTCATAGCTTTAAGCAATATTTCAGAAATATAACCTACGCTAAAAATATTGGATACATACATAGATACATATACACTAGGGTGGTCCTTATAAATCAAATAAGCAATGGTACTAAGGCCTAAAATATCACACATTTTGGTGCCAATGGGAGACGTTTAAGTGGTATCGCAGAAGGATAAATATTCATAAACATATTGAACTCAACATTGGCCACTTTCCTGAAGTGGCTAGCTTTTAGCAAACTGGGAACTCCTGCGCTGTATCATTGCTGAAGCTGGAAATAGCTCACACGGATCCATAACCAGGGCTCAGGAGTTTGAGAAGCAAGCTGAACAGCTCCACTCAGATGCTAAAACAGCCTCCAATGAGAGCTGCCTTGGGCTGCTGAGATGCCAAGCCAGGAAATTGATTAATAGAGCAACAGCTACGAGCCATTGAGATCCGTACAAAATGGCCCTAACATCATACAATAAAGCCTTTAGGGGATATACCTGTAGAGAACATTGTGAGAGGAATAATGGCGACTCCAATAAGGCCACTCGAGAGATCACAGAAGTGTAATTTACACTCTAAAAAAGAAAGATAGAGCTACACTAAGCGGACAGAAGAGACATGTAAGCTCTTACTTAAAACTCACGTCTGGTTTGTATAGGATCCATCAACACTCACATATGATGATTAGTGGCAGAGAAAAAAGCCTAGCAACACTACTGTTTCAGTATATGAATGTCTGTTACAGCAGAATAAACCACATTACCCAAGTCGTATCCAACTTATTTAAAGTATCTCTACTGTTCGGCTATATTCCAAACAGTAAAATAGTATTCATACCAAAGGGATGATTAGGGAGGTCAACCTTAACACACTTCCTCTATGTAGAAATTAATTTGCTTATCTGTCAGGAAAATCTGCGGAGACTGCTACTCATAGCTTCACGAAAAAAGTTGAAAATGTAGCCCTCTGTGCTTCTATTGACGTCACAGGGGCTTTCGATAACACGACACATCAAGCTATAGGACTAGCTATGATTGGCTGTGTGCTATCCATGCTATAGAAAAGAAAAATCAGTCTGAAGCTGGCAGGGACAACTGAGTCAATTGTGATCACAAGGGGATGCCTTGAATGGGTGTACTCTGTCTCTCTTGCTGACCTTAGTCAAGATAACTTTATTCACTTACTGAAATGGGATATGGAGTAAAAAGTCTGACGATGTATTTACATATGTACATCAAAAGCCAGCATATACAGTAATAGGCAAGCACAATAGATCTAAATAAAAGTCGTAGTGCATTGAGGGCTATATAATGATAGAAATGAGGATTCAAAAAAATGTAATTAAATTTTGTTGTTTTCTTATCGCCATATATAAGGTATATAGACTAAGCCCAAGCCAGGAGGGCTGATCGAGCAAGAGAAGCCTTGGAAAAAATATCTAGGAACCATTCCAAAAAACCCCATCGGGTTAGGGCGCTTAGAATATACCCGCGCTAGGTATGCCTGTCGTAAGAGGCTACTAAAATACCAAATCGAATCAACGTATTGTGTAGCGCAATCCTTTCAAGGCATTGTTAGCGCTATTTATAGCTCCTCGCACCCAAACGTCAACCTCACCTACCCGTGGCGAGTTCTGTTTCTTTAGCAGTCGAGGCTCTGGCGACCCCAAGTTCCTCATGGATCTAGGGGTGGGAGGGCATTATGGCCTAGAAGGTTTCATGTGATCATACCAAATCGTTCCAGTGATGGTTGGGTTAGTACCTTAATGGTGCTTGTTACCGAAACGTACCGGATCCGCATTCGGCAAAGGACCATCACCATCGATAGCACTTCCCAAAACCTTAAGGCAATGTCCTTATCGCTACAACAACAACAAAGGCAGAGAATAAAAAAAACTTTATTATACTTAATTGAAACTTTACTTATACCCCTGTGCGATACCCTTTAACCTTCTACAATAAACTTTATACGTGATATTTTAGACCATGGCTTTGATACAAGAAAATATTGCTTATTTGTTTAACGAGGCCCATATATAAATATGCAACACGTACAGTTACAAAAGCTACACACCTTCATATTGTATTGGCCGAATCTGGTATGCCTTATGATGTGGATACTACTTAAGCTTAAAGTAGATATGCTTTAGTATAAAAAATAAACAATATAAAAAACTTTTAAGAAGTTTTATTAACCTTAATGCAATTTAATTATTTTCCCTTTTGTCCCTCTGGCTAATTTGTGCCATAGTTATATACTGGCGCACGAGCCGTGAAATCTCGTGCGCCTGCTCAGTTTGGACTCGTATGACACGCTGCTGCATGAGATTGCCAACTTTCATATCCAGGAAGAGTGCACCATCCTCCGAACGCACCTAAAACAAAAATGTCAATACTAAAATACATACATAAACAACTTTGTACATATAGATATTTATTAATAGAAAGGTCGTAAAACCGAAACACATTCGACACCAAAATCAAAATGCAGGCAGCTTTTTATAAGCTGTGAAAAGTTATGGGCTCGGAACAGTTGGGTGCTGTCAAAACGTCAAAGCGAAGCAATGTGGCAAGAGTTCTTGTAAATCCAATCTATATGAAAAATACAATAACCACAAATCCTTTCGACGGTTTTTCACAAATATTTCTTGACTGAAGAAAAATTTATTGGTAGCGAGGTCAAGAAGTGTATTTAAATACCTGTCCCGATATTTTTTAACTTGTTTAGCAATCAACCCCTGTTATAAATCCTGTACTACAAAAAAGTACCGACATAAGTAAGAATCGAAATTTTCGGCCCGATACTTTTTTTCGATGCTACTTGCAAGTACAGGTATGGATACCTTTTATGGTGTCGTTTCATCACGAAGTATATTAATTTTGTTCGCATAATTAAATATAAATAAAAACAAGTAAGGAAGGTTAAGTTCGGGTGTAACCGAACATTACATACTCAGTTGAGAGCTATGGTGACAACATAAGGGAAAATAACCATGTAGGAAAATGAACCGAGGGAAACCGTGGAATGTGTTTGTATGACATGTGTATCAAATGAAAGACATTAAAGAGTATTTTATGAGGGAGTGGGCCATAGTTCTATAGGTGGACGCCATTTAGGGATATCGCCATAAAGGTGGATCAGGGTTGACTCTAGAATTTGTTTGTACAATATGGGTATCAAACGAATGGTGTTAATGAGTATTTTAAAAGGGAGTGGGCCTTAGTTCTATAGGTGGACGCCGTTTCGAAATATCGCCATAAAGGTGGACCAGGGGTGACTCTAGAATGTGTTTGTACGATATGGGTATCAAATTAAAGGTATTAATGAGGGTTTTAAAAGGGAGTGGTGGTTGTTGTATAGGTGGTCGCCTTTTCGAGATATCGCCATAAAGGTGGACCTGGGGTGACCCTAGAATTTGTTTGTACAATATGGGTATCAAAAGAAAGGTGTTAATGAGTATTTTAAAAGGGAGTAATCCTTAGTTCCATAGGTGGACGCCGTTTGGAGATATCGCCATAAAGGTGGACCAGGGGTGACCCTAGAATTTGTTTGTACAATATGGGTATCAAAAGAAAGGTGTTAATGAGTATTTTAAAAGGGAGTAATCCTTAGTTCCATAGGTGGACGCCGTTTGGAGATATCGCCATAAAGGGGGACCAGGGGTGACCCTAGAATTTGTTTGTACAATATGGGTATCAAAAGAAAGGTGTTAATGAGTATTTTAAAAGGGAGTAATCCTTAGTTCCATAGGTGGACGCCGTTTGGAGATATCGCCATAAAGGTGGACCAGGGGTGACCCTAGAATTTGTTTGTACAATATGGGTATCAAAAGAAAGGTGTTAATGAGTATTTTAAAAGGGAGTAATCCTTAGTTCCATAGGTGGACGCCGTTTCGAGATATCGCCATAAAGGTGGACCAGGGGTGACCCTAGAATTTGTTTGTACAATATGGGTATCAAAGAAAGGTGTTAATGAGTATTTTAAAAGAGAGTAATCCTTAGTTCCATAGGTGGACGCCGTTCGAGATATCGCCATAAAGGTGGACCAGGGGTGACCCTAGAATTTGTTTGTACAATATGGGTATCAAAAGAAAGGTGTTAATGAGTATTTTAAAAGGGAGTAATCCTTAGTTCCATAGGTGGACGCCGTTTCGAGATATCGCTATAAAGGTGGACCAGGGGTGACCCTAGAATTTGTTTGTACAATATGGGCATCAAACGAAAGGTGTTAATGAGTATTTTAAAAGGGAAGTGGGCCTTAATTCTATAGGTGGACGCCGTTTCGAGATATCGTCATAAAGGTGGACCAGGGGTGACCCTAGAATTTGTTTGTACAATATGGGTATCAAAAGAAAGGTGTTAATGAGTATTTTAAAAGGGAGTGGGCCTTAGTTCTATAGGTGGACGCCGTTTCGAAATATCGCCATAAAGGTGGACCAGGGGTGACTCTAGAATGTGTTTGTACGATATGGGTATCAAATTGACGGTATTAATGAGGTTTTAAAAGGGAGTGGTGGTTGTTGTATAGGTGGTCGCCTTTTCGAGATATCGCCATAAAGGTGGACCAGGGGTGACCCTAGAATTTGTTTGTACAATATGGGTATCAAAAGAAAGGTGTTAATGAGTATTTTAAAAGGGAGTAATCCTTAGTTCCATAGGTGGACGCCGTTTCGAGATATCGCCATAAAGGTGGACCAGGGGTGACCCTAGAATTTGGTTGTACAATATGGGTATCAAAAGAAAGGTGTTAATGAGTATTTTAAAAGGGAGTAATCCTTAGTTCCATAGGTGGACGCCGTTTCGAGATATCGCCATAAAGGTGGACCAGGGGTGACCCTAGAATTTGTTTGTACAATATGGGTATCAAAAGAAAGGTGTTAATGAGTATTTTAAAAGGGAGTAATCCTTAGTTCCATAGGTGGACGCCGTTTCGAGATATCGCCATAAAGGTGGACCAGGGGTGACCCTAGAATTTGTTTGTACAATATGGGTATCAAAAGGAAGGTGTTAATGAGTATTTTAAGAGGGAGTAATCCTTAGTTCCATAGGTGGACGCCGTTTCGAGATATCGCCATAAAGGTGGACCAGGGGTGACCCTAGAATTTGTTTGTACAATATGGGTATCAAAAGAAAGGTGTTAATGAGTATTTTAAAAGAGAGTAATCCTTAGTTCCATAGGTGGACGCCGTTTCGAGATATCGCCATAAAGGTGGACCAGGGGTGACCTAGAATTTGTTTGTACAATATGGGTATCAAAAGAAAGGTGTTAATGAGTATTTTAAAAGGGAGTAATCCTTAGTTCCATAGGTGGACGCCGTTTCGAGATATCGCCATAAAGGTGGACCAGGGGTGACCCTAGAATTTGTTTGTACAATATGGGCATCAAACGAAAGGTGTTAATGAGTATTTTAAAAGGGAAGTGGGCCTTAGTTCTATAGGTGGACGCCGTTTCGAAATATCGCCATAAAGGTGGACCAGGGGTGACTCTAGAATGTGTTTGTACGATATGGGTATCAAATTAAAGGTATTAATGAGGTTTTTAAAAGGGAGTGGTGGTTGTTGTATAGGTGGTCGCATTTTCGAGATATCGCCATAAAGGTGGACCAGGGGTGACCCTAGAATTTGTTTGTACAATATGGGTATCAAAAGAAAGGTGTTAATGAGTATTTTAAAAGGGAGTAATCCTTAGTTCCATAGGTGGACGCCGTTTCGAGATATCGCCATAAAGGTGGACCAGGGGTGACTCTAGAATTTGTTTGTACAATATGGGTATCAAACGAAAGGTGTTAATGAGTATTTAAAAGGGAGTAATCCTTAGTTCCATAGGTGGACGCCGTTTCGAGATATCGCCATAAAGGTGGACCAGGGGTGACCCTAGAATTTGTTTGTACAATATGGGTATCAAATGAAAGGTGTTAATGAGTATTTTAAAAGGGAGTATCCTTAGTTCCATAGGTGGACGCCGTTTCGAGATATCGCCATAAAGGTGGACCAGGGGTGACCCTAGAATTTGTTTGTACAATATGGGTATCAAAGAAAGGTGTTAATGAGTATTTTAAAAGGGAGTAATCCTTAGTTCCATAGGTGGACGCCGTTTCGAGATATCGCCATAAAGGTGGACCAGGGGTGACCCTAGAATGTGTTTGTACAATATGGGTATCAAAGAAAGGTGTTAATGAGTATTTTAAAAGGGAGTAATCCTTAGTTCCATAGGTGGACGCCGTTTCGAGATATCGCCATAAAGGTGGACCAGGGGTGACCCTAGAATTTGTTTGTACAATATGGGTATCAAAAGAAAGGTGTTAATGAGTATTTTAAAAGGGAGTAATCCTTAGTTCCATAGGTGGACGCCGTTTCGAGATATCGCCATAAAGGTGGACCAGGGGTGACCCTAGAATTTGTTTGTACAATATGGGTATCAAAAGAAAGGTGTTAATGAGTATTTTAAAAGGGAGTAATCCTTAGTTCCATAGGTGGACGCCGTTTCGAGATATCGCCATAAAGGTGGACCAGGGGTGACCCTAGAATTTGTTTGTACAATATGGGTATCAAAAGAAAGGTGTTAATGAGTATTTTAAAAGGGAGTAATCCTTAGTTCCATAGGTGGACGCCGTTTCGAGATATCGCCATAAAGGTGGACCAGGGGTGACCCTAGAATTTGTTTGTACAATATGGGTATCAAAAGAAAGGTGTTAATGAGTATTTTAAAAGGGAGTAATCCTTAGTTCCATAGGTGGACGCCGTTTCGAGATATCGCCATAAAGGTGGACCAGGGGTGACCCTAGAATTTGTTTGTACAATATGGGTATCAAAGAAAGGTGTTAATGAGTATTTTAAAAGGGAGTATCCTTAGTTCCATAGGTGGACGCCGTTTCGAGATATCGCCATAAAGGTGGACCAGGGGTGACCCTAGAATTTGTTTGTACAATATGGGTATCAAAAGAAAGGTGTTAATGAGTATTTTAAAAGGGAGTATCCTTAGTTCCATAGGTGGACGCCGTTTCGAGATATCGCCATAAAGGTGGACCAGGGGTGACCCTAGAATTTGTTTGTACAATATGGGTATCAAAAGAAAGGTGTTAATGAGTATTTTAAAAGGGAGTAATCCTTAGTTCCATAGGTGGACGCCGTTTCGAGATATCGCCATAAAGGTGGACCAGGGGTGACCCTAGAATTTGTTTGTACAATATGGGTATCAAAAGAAAGGTGTTAATGAGTATTTTAAAAGGGAGTAATCCTTAGTTCCATAGGTGGACGCCGTTTCGAGATATCGCCATAAAGGTGGACCAGGGGTGACCCTAGAATTTGTTTGTACAATATGGGTATCAAAAGAAAGGTGTTAATGAGTATTTTAAAAGGGAGTATCCTTAGTTCCATAGGTGGACGCCGTTTCGAGATATCGCCATAAAGGTGGACCAGGGGTGACCCTAGAATTTGTTTGTACAATATGGGTATCAAAACGAAAGGTGTTAATGAGTATTTTAAAAGGGAGTAATCCTTAGTTCCATAGGTGGACGCCGTTTCGAGATATCGCCATAAAGGTGGACCAGGGGTGACCCTAGAATTTGTTTGTACAATATGGGTATCAAAATGAAAGGTGTTAATGAGTATTTTAAAAGGGAGTAATCCTTAGTTCCATAGGTGGACGCCGTTTCGAGATATCGCCATAAAGGTGGACCAGGGGTGACCCTAGAATTTGTTTGTACAATATGGGTATCAAAGAAAGGTGTTAATGAGTATTTTAAAAGGGAGTAATCCTTAGTTCCATAGGTGGACGCCGTTTCGAGATATCGCCATAAAGGTGGACCAGGGGTGACCCTAGAATTGTTTGTACAATATGGGTATCAAATGAAAGGTGTTAATGAGTATTTTAAAAGGGAGTAATCCTTAGTTCCATAGGTGGACGCCGTTTCGAGATATCGCCATAAAGGTGGACCAGGGGTGACCCTAGAATTTGTTTGTACAATATGGGTATCAAAAGAAAGGTGTTAATGAGTATTTTAAAAGGGAGTAATCCTTAGTTCCATAGGTGGACGCCGTTTCGAGATATCGCCATAAAGGTGGACCAGGGGTGACCCTAGAATTGTTTGTACAATATGGGTATCAAAGAAAGGTGTTAATGAGTATTTTAAAAGGGAGTATCCTTAGTTCCATAGGTGGACGCCGTTTCGAGATATCGCCATAAAGGTGGACCAGGGGTGACCCTAGAATTTGTTTGTACAATATGGGTATCAAAAGAAAGGTGTTAATGAGTATTTTAAAAGGGAGTAATCCTTAGTTCCATAGGTGGACGCCGTTTCGAGATATCGCCATAAAGGTGGACCAGGGGTGACCCTAGAATTTGTTTGTACAATATGGGTATCAAAAGAAAGGTGTTAATGAGTATTTTAAAAGGGAGTAATCCTTAGTTCCATAGGTGGACGCCGTTTCGAGATATCGCCATAAAGGTGGACCAGGGGTGACCCTAGAATTTGTTTGTACAATATGGGTATCAAAGAAAGGTGTTAATGAGTATTTTAAAAGGGAGTAATCCTTAGTTCCATAGGTGGACGCCGTTTCGAGATATCGCCATAAAGGTGGACCAGGGGTGACCCTAGAATTTGTTTGTACAATATGGGTATCAAAAGAAAGGTGTTAATGAGTATTTTAAAAGGGAGTAATCCTTAGTTCCATAGGTGGACGCCGTTTCGAGATATCGCCATAAAGGTGGACCAGGGGTGACCCTAGAATTTGTTTGTACAATATGGGTATCAAAAGAAAGGTGTTAATGAGTATTTTAAAAGGGAGTAATCCTTAGTTCCATAGGTGGACGCCGTTTCGAGATATCGCCATAAAGGTGGACCAGGGGTGACCCTAGAATTTGTTTGTACAATATGGGTATCAAAGAAAGGTGTTAATGAGTATTTTAAAAGGGAGTGATCCTTAGTTCCATAGGTGGACGCCGTTTCGAGATATCGCCATAAAGGTGGACCAGGGGTGACCCTAGAATTTGTTTGTACAATATGGGTATCAAAAGAAAGGTGTTAATGAGTATTTTAAAAGGGAGTAATCCTTAGTTCCATAGGTGGACGCCGTTTCGAGATATCGCCATAAAGGTGGACCAGGGGTGACCCTAGAATTTGTTTGTACAATATGGGTATCAAAAGAAAGGTGTTAATGAGTATTTTAAAAGGGAGTAATCCTTAGTTCCATAGGTGGACGCCGTTTCGAGATATCGCCATAAAGGTGGACCAGGGGTGACCCTAGAATTTGTTTGTACAATATGGGTATCAAAAGAAAGGTGTTAATGAGTATTTTAAAAGGGAGTAATCCTTAGTTCCATAGGTGGACGCCGTTTCGAGATATCGCCATAAAGGTGGACCAGGGGTGACCCTAGAATTTGTTTGTACAATATGGGTATCAAAAGAAAGGTGTTAATGAGTATTTTAAAAGGGAGTAATCCTTAGTTCCATAGGTGGACGCCGTTTCGAGATATCGCCATAAAGGTGGACCAGGGGTGACCCTAGAATTTGTTTGTACAATATGGGTATCAAAAGAAAGGTGTTAATGAGTATTTTAAAAGGGAGTAATCCTTAGTTCCATAGGTGGACGCCGTTTCGAGATATCGCCATAAAGGTGGACCAGGGGTGACCCTAGAATTTGTTTGTACAATATGGGTATCAAAAGAAAGGTGTTAATGAGTATTTTAAAAGGGAGTAATCCTTAGTTCCATAGGTGGACGCCGTTTCGAGATATCGCCATAAAGGTGGACCAGGGGTGACCCTAGAATTTGTTTGTACAATATGGGTATCAAAAGAAAGGTGTTAATGAGTATTTTAAAAGGGAGTAATCCTTAGTTCCATAGGTGGACGCCGTTTCGAGATATCGCCATAAAGGTGGACCAGGGGTGACTCTAGAATTGTTTGTACAATATGGGTATCAAACGAAAGGTGTTAATGAGTATTTTAAAAGGGAGTGGGTCCTTAGTTCCATAGGTGGACGCCGTTTTCGAGATATCGCCATAAAGGTGGACCAGGGGTGACTCTAGAATTTGTTTGTACAATATGGGTATCAAAAGAAAGGTGTTAATGAGTATTTTAAAAGGGAGTAATCCTTAGTTCCATAGGTGGACGCCGTTTCGAGATATCGCCATAAAGGTGGACAGGGGTGACCCTAGAATTTGTTTGTACAATATGGGTATCAAAAGAAAGGTGTTAATGAGTATTTTAAAAGGGAGTAATCCTTAGTTCCATAGGTGGACGCCGTTTCGAGATATCGCCATAAAGGTGGACCAGGGGTGACCCTAGAATTTGTTTGTACAATATGGGTATCAAAAGAAAGGTGTTAATGAGTATTTTAAAAGGGAGTAGTCCTTAGTTCCATAGGTGGACGCCGTTTCGAGATATCGCCATAAAGGTGGACCAGGGGTGACCTAGAATTTGTTTGTACAATATGGGTATCAAACGAAAGGTGTTAATGAGTATTTTAAAAGGGAGTGGGCCTTAGTTCTATAGGTGGACGCCGTTTCGAGATATCGCCATAAAGGTGGACCAGGGGTGACTCTAGAATTTGTTTGTACGATATGGGTATCAAATGAAAGGTGTTAATGAGTATTTTAAAAGGGAGTAGGGCCTTAGTTCTATAGGTGGACGCCTTTTCGAGATATCGCCATAAAGGTGGACCAGGGGTGACTCTAGAATGTGTTTGTACGATATGGGTATCAAATTAAAGGTATTAATGAGAGTTTTAAAAGGGAGTGGTGGTAGTTGTATATGTGAAGGCGTTTTCCAGATATCGACCAAAATGTGGACCAGGTGACCCAGAACATCATCTGTTGGATACCGCTAATTTATTTATATATGTAATACCTGCCAAGATTTTAAGGGTTTTTTATTTCGCCCTGCAGAACTTTTTCATTTTCTTCTACTTAATATGGTAGGTGTCACAACCATTTTATAAAGTTTTTTCTAAAGTTATATTTCGCGTCAATAAACCAATCCAATTACCTCACCATGTTTCATCCCTTTTTTCGTATTTGGTATAGAATTATGGCATTTTTTTATTTTTCGTAATTTTCGATATCGAAAAAGTGGGCGTGGTCATTGTCGGATTTCGTTCATTTTTCATACCAAGATAAAGTGAGTTCAAGTAAGCACGTGAACTAAGTTCATTAAAGATATGTCGATTTTTGCTCAAGTTATCGTGTTAACGGCCATGCGGAAGGACAGACGGACGACTGTGTATAAAAACTGGGCGTGGCATCAACCGATTTCGCCCGTTTTCACAGAAAACAGTTAACATCATAAAATCTATGCCCTACCAAATTTCAAAAGGATTGGTTAATTTTTGTTCGACTTATGGCGTTAAAAGTATCCTAGACAAATTAAATGAAAAAGGGCGGAGCCACGCCCATTTTGAAATTTTCTTTTATTTTTGTATTTTGTTGCACCATATCATTACTGGAGTTGAATGTTGACATAATTTACTTATATACTGTAAGATATTAAATTTTTTGTTAAAATTTTACTTTAAAAAAATTTTTTTTTAAAAGTGGGCGTGGTCCTTCTCCGATTTTGCTAATTTTTATTAGGCGTACATATAGTAATAGGAGTAACGTCCTGCCAAATTTCATCATGATATCTTCAACGACTGACAAATTACAGCTTGCAAAACTTTAAATTACCTTCTTTTAAAAGTGGGCGGTGCCACGCCCATTGTCCAAAATTTTACTATTTTCTATTCTGCGTCATAAATTCAACTCATCTACCAAGTTTCGTCGCTTTATCTGTCTTTGGTAATGAATTATCGCACTTTTTCGGTTTTCGAAATTTTCGATATCGAAAAAGTGGGCGTGGTTATAGTCCGATATCGTTCATTTTAAATAGCGATCTGAGATGAGTGCTCAGGAACCTACATACCAAATTTCATCAAGATACCTCAAAATTTACTCAAGTTATCGTGTTAACGGACGGACGGACGGACGGACATGGCTCAATCAAATTTTTTTTCGATCCTGATTATTTTGATATATGGAAGTCTATATCTATCTCGATTCCTTTATATATGTACAACCAACCGTTATCCAATCAAACTAATATACTCTGTGAGCTCTGCTCAACTGAGTATAGCAGTAATGGCATAAACTAATCTACATACATAACATAACTCCATGTACAAAATAACCATGGCAGAAATTCATTAATCCAATTTTTTGTTTTCCGCGTCGTCTGCCGTAAACCGATAGTCGATACAAATTTGAGACATTTTATGCTACTGTTATTAAAATGAGCAAAATCGACTATAACCACGCTCACTTCCTCATATATACAATTTTGCGTGATAAGTCGATCCCTAATTAAAGCTTTTTTCGAAATATTTGAATAAGGGCAATAGCATGTAATATAGAAATATAGTTTACCAAGTAAGGAAGGCTAGTTTGGGTGCAAATCCAAACATTACATACTCAGCTGAGAGCTTTGGAGACAAAATAAGGCAAATCACATGTAGAAACATGAACCTAGAGGTAACCTGGAATATGTTTGTATGAACGTGCGTATCAAATGGAAGGTATTAAGAGTACATTTAAAAGGGGATTGGCCATAGTTCTATAGTGAGACGCCATTCGGGATATCCCCATAAGGTGGACCAGGTGAATCTAGATGTGCTTGTCCGATATGGGAATCAAATGTAAGGGTTAATTAGTATTTAAAAGGTAGTGGGCCTTAGTTCTATAGTCGACGTCTTTTCGAGATAGTCGCCATAAAGTGGACAGGGGTGACTCTAGAATGTGTTTGTACGATATGGGAATCAAAAGGAAAGTGCTAAATGAGTATTTAAAAGGAGTGGGCCTTAGTTCTATGAGTGGATGCTTTTCGCGATATCGCCATAAAGCTGGACCAGAGGTAACTCTAGAATTGTTGTACGTTATGGTACAGATGTTAATGAGTATTTTTAAAGGGAGTGGGCTTAGTTCTGTAGGTGGACGCCTTTTCGAGATATCGCCATAAAGGTGATCAGAGGTGACTCTAGAATGTGTTTGTACGATATAGTTCAAAGTAAGGTATTAATGAGGGTTTTACAGGAGTGCCTTAGTTGTATCTGTGAAAGCGTATTTCGAGATATCGACCTAAATGTGGGCCAGGATGACCCATAACATCCATCTGTCGGTACCGCTAATGTTATTATCTATATGTAATACCACGACGTATTCTGCCAGATTCCAAGGGCTTTTGAGTTCGCCTGTCAGAAATTTTCATTTGTATTCTACTTGAGTATGGAAGGTGACACGACCATTTTACAAAGTTTTTCTAAAGTTATATTTTGCGTCAATAAACCAATCAATTACAATGTTTCCTCATCCCTTTTTTCACATTTTGTATAGAATATCTCGCGATTGTTTTTTAATTTTTCAGTAATTTTCGATATCGCGTGGTCATGGTCGGATTTCGGCCATTTTTGTACAAACCACATAGATAAAGGGAGTTCAGTAAGTACGTGAACTAGTTCAGTAAAGCTCATATCGAGTTTTTGCTCACGTGATCGTTTTCAGGCCGAGCGGAGGACGAAGAGCACGGTCGACTGTGTATAAAAACTGGCGATTGGCTTCACAAACCGATTTCGCCCATTTCCACAGTTATCGTCATAGATATATATGCCTACCAAAGTTCACAGGGATTGTTAATTGTTGTTCGACATATGGGCATTAAAAGTATCTAGACAATTCAATGAAAAGGGCGGAGCCACGCCGTTTGAAATTTTCTTGTTTCTTTTTTGATATTTTGTGCACCACATTCATTACTGGAGGTGAATGTTGACATAATTTACTCATTATACTGTAAAGATATTCAAATTTGTGTGTTTTTTATAATTTGACTTATATAAAGTAGGGCGTGTTCATGCATCCGATTTTACTAATTTTATTTAGCACACATATAGAATCCGAGTAACGCTCTTGCCAAATTTCATCATGTTATCTTAAACGGCTACCAAATTACGGCTTGCAAAACTTCAAATTACCATCTTTCAAAAGTGGGCGGTGCCCCGCCATTGTCCAAAATTTTACACATTTCTATTTTACGTCTTAAGGTCCACCCACGCTAACAAGTTTGCATCGCTTTAAGTCCGTCTGTGTAATGAATTATCGCACTTTTTCAGTTGTTTCGAAATTTTCGATATCGAAAACTGGCTGTGGTTATAGTCCGTTTCCGTTCCTGATTTTCAAATAGCGGTCCTGAGATGAGTGCCCGGGAACCTAACATACCAACATTTTATCAAGCTATCTCAAAATTTACTGAGTATCGTCGTGTTACGGACGGACGGACGGACATAGGCTAAATAAATTTCTCTTTTTCGCGATTAGTTTATGCTCGTACGATTACCGTTTATGCGAACAAAGTTCATATACTCTGTGAGCTGTGCTCAGCTGAGTATAAAAAGAATAAAAAACACGCAAATACGGTGGCGTTTTGAAATATCTACAAGTCCATCCACTTAGCAGATATGTTGTATTTTGTAAAGGGGCAGCACCTAGCACCGGTAGCACAGACGTTCGTTCGTGTTTCCGCTATTAGGTACACTCGTTTTGTACCGAGTATTCTAAACCACTGGCCGCGGTCTTCAAGATTTTCGCTAGATGGGTCTAAACTCTCTGTCCTTGCGCGCCTAGACCTATACGCCCAATTTCATGGGGCATACCACAGCCCCCACTAGTAAACTTGTGTCTTATAATGAGAAATGTTTCTAATCCCACTATGTTAAAAATAAATGTAAGGCGCGAATAACCCCAGCGAGACTTTAGGCCCTAGACGAACTTCTCTTCCAATTTTCGTCGTGCGCTTTTTGTTTTTAATTTTTCCTACAAATTGCGAGACGGGACTAACATGTTTTATGCCGACTCTGAACGCGCCATCTGCAAGGCAGATGAGTTTCATGCAGAAACTGTAGTTCGGAGTGCTTGCCAAATCACGCCGACCCCGCCTGGAAAACTCCTCTAATTGAACAAATGTTTTTTCTAAAAATTGTGAGATTCCTAACCTTTGCCGGGCCGGAACACAGTATCCGCGTGTGTAGGCGGAGCACGCCACCACCACACCAAACGTTCCTGTGAATACCCAGTAACCGTGGGCATCCCAACAGACTCCAGCAGATTGATGAGCCAACACCTCGCCCAGGGTCTTAAGGAGTCATCTCCGTAAGCATTATGAGGAAATTAACGACGGCACCTGAGTAGCACAACCGTATGAAGCCAAAAAACACAAGCAGGTCTCAGGGAACTCCACAATGCAGGCGTCGGACCTCTATGCCAGGAATTGCCGGTGAATTCATGTAGTCAAAGAACACATACCCAAAACTGCAGAAGATGGACACGCCATTCCCTAGGGAACGCGAGCGCGTACTCTAAGCTCAACTTCGATCTGGCTACTATAGCAGGTTAAACTCGTACCTATCCACAAATCAATCCCGACATACAAAACATATGTTCTCGCTGTAACGTGTCCCCACATGACACCAACCATCTCTTCAACTGTATTGTGAACCATCGCCTCTACACCCTCCTAATTATGGTCCACTCCCCTGTTGAAACAGCAAGTTTCTTGGACTCACATTAGAGGATATTGATGACAATTTGTGATCGGTCGCAACTATTGGATGGGGCGAAGCACTGCTACAACACAACAGCAACCACATCACAGTTAATAAACATGCTTCATTGAAAATAGTTTAATATTAATAAAACTATAAAAGGTCACCGAACTTAAACTACACAAACTGTAGGTTAAAAGCTTACATGCGGAGTGTATACTGTTCGATTCACACCGACTTAGACGTCTTTACTTGCTTTTTGTTCTTTTAAATTTCAAACAAATTATCGACTAATAACTGAATTAATAAACCATGCGAAATACTTGGTAACATCCCACATAGTTGTTTTTCTTGTGTGCACTGGGTTTAAGTAATAAATTTTAAACGAAGTTTATTTAAGCCTATTTTAATAATTAATATGACGCTGACGTTCAAGAATATCGCATCGTTCGTATACAGAAAGTAGAATTTATGAGAAAGGTTTTGTGGTCATTTCAAATAAAGAGAAAAATTTTCAATGCATTAAGCTGTTTATAAGTCACTTAACGACTATATGACTACCGCACCGAAGCCTCCTGTGTCAAGTTCCGGGAAAAGGTCTGTGTCGCTGGGTGAAAGTGTTTTCATCTCGGATGTGCTGTGGCAAACACAAGCTTGAAAACACACACCGCTGCAAAAATTCGCTGCCTGCAGCCTGAGTTCAAAGTTAGCATAAATATGTAGGTCCAGTTCCCTATAGGTAGAAAATTAAAAAGGAGCGGCGACGAACATTGGATGAGAAGCTCGGCTTAAATCTCACCGTAGGTAATCGCGCTAAGTATTTTTTAAGGGTACTATAATGTTTGAATTAGTTTTAGAGTTGCAAAGCGCAATTTCAAAAAAGCAGAGTCAACTTTTTAGAGCGGGCGGTTTCGTGAGATATTAAAAAATAAAAACAACCTTCCGTGGTGATTTTATACCGGAGCTTCTCTTCCAATTTCCGTCGTGCTACTTTTTAGTTTCCCTATAAATTGGAGGGAGACGGAACGTAACTGCTGTATGCCTGCTCACGAACGGATCCGTAATTCGCTGAGAGGCTTTTCAGGGAAGAAATACACCGAAAGTTTGCCAAACCAATGCGCAAGGACGGCCGTCTGCTAAGAAAAACTGTTTCTTATGTTTTGATGTTGTTTTTCCTTGGACTTTGATTCAGGACCTTCGCGCTACATCACAACATATATGTATATACGTGCGTGTAGAAATTAACTTCCATAAATGGCCAGTGCTGTAGCGTTTCATGTGTTTTTGGATCCAGGATATCAATCCTCGTCTATTTAGGGCCAGTATCAAATCACGCCATTGGATTGCTGTCTTCCACGTGTGGTCCTTCTTCAGCCCAAAATGCCTGTTTTCACTGCAAAAAACTGCTAACCGAAAAGGGCCACGCGGACAGTAATCAGAATTGGGCTTTTCACTTGACTTTGGTGATAATCCGCAATTTGAGGCCAGGCGGATTGCAACTAATCCCACCCATTGAGCTGGCACGAATTTCCCGTATAAAACCCAAGTGCTGGTTTGGTAAAAGGAATTTAATTTCTTTCAATAGCTGGAACATGTGTAAGATCAGCAGCAAACGATGAAGCAATGCCGCTATGCGGGGGGGTGTGGGGCCATATCCTATCTTCGTACAATTTTTCCGGTATGGGTACAAAAAACAACCATTTCCATGACTTTCTAATAAAAGACCCTCTAAAAGGTAGTTCTCCGGCGGTCGGGTTTTGTCCGGGGTTTGTCCGCGGCGTTCCCGTTCTTCGTTCCGTCCGTTCCGGCGGAGCGGGCGCGGGCGGCCACTTTTGATGAATAGTACTCTTCAACATAGAGCGAGTTGGTTGGGGGGGCAGGATCAATCCACGTTTCAGAGGAAAATGCCAAACGGATCGAAACAAATATCAAGTAAACGGTTGACCTGACTTGAGAAGCTCTCCTTTGTAACATCTGAATATGTATCATCAGCTGCAGTGGCATTGTAAAAGCAATCATCACCCTTGCCAAACAATACAATATAAATGAGAACTCCTGTTTGTTCGCTTTCCGATTCTTCAACCTTAACAATGGCGCAAAGCTCTCAGGCAATGACATCTGCAAACCACAGTTGAACAACGTGTATTATACTTACGTATACGCTACGGCGTTTTTCCCCCGCACCATTCTCACGCCAACCTGGAAGCGATAAGTTTGAACGACGAGCTCTACGCCGGGCAGACCAACAAGCCGTACTCTTGACTACTATTCCTCTATAATACCTCTCTAAACAACTTGAACATTTTTTTTTCTAACCCCACAAAAACGCACAAACCAGGGACAAACGCGCCGGATCTTATTCACAACTTATTTAACTAACAATAATAACGTTATACATTAACAACGATTACAAGCAAAAACTACTACTCCTGCCGCCGGGGCTACTGACTGACGAAGACTGGTGAACTGCCGTGGTGACTGGGCCGCTGTTTCCTGACAAGAGCCGGCAGAGCGCCGACGATCTGAGGCTTGCAGAATGTAAGTGTTTTTTTTTTGTTCCATCAAATAAGGAACGTAGAGCGTCCGAAGCAGGAGAGGGCGAGCACAGAGCAGCGAGCGGAGCCGGAGCCAAAGTAATGCTGCTAAGGTCTAGGAATTAACTTAAAAAAAAGGAGACTTAAAAGTCTCTCTCCCAAAAAAAGCGAAAGCGGGCAAAGGGCGCGCTGGGGACTGCGCAGAGGAAGAAGTCTGAGAGTCATCTGGCCTGGGTGTCTGGTTCTAGGAGTCTGCTTGTCTTGGCAAATTGGCCGAAAAAAACAACACGATTAGCAGAGTGGGTTCTGTTTTCATCAAACTGACAATATACAACCACTAACCTCACTCCTCATCACGAAGAGAGAGCCCAAATATTTTTTGTGACAATGCTGTAAAATATGGCAATAAATATAATCAAGGTTGGTTTTAATATTCGCTAAAAAAATTCGCCTAATTAATTTTCTAGAACATAATATTTAAAATAAAAAAATTATATATATATAAAGAATACCATTAGTAACAGTATATTATTAACGCATTGTTGGGGGAAAAAAAAAAAGGGAAAAAAAAGAGAAAAAAGGGAAAAAAAAGGGGGGGGGGAGAAGGGGGAAAAAAAGAGGGGGAGGAAGAAGAGGGGGGGGGGAAGGGGGTGTAAAAAGGGTCGACAAAGAATGCAAAAAGGTTTCGACGAGGCGAAAAAAAGGGAGAGATCAGGCAGGTAGGCAAGGGGGGAGGGGAAGAGGAAGGGGAAAAGAGGGGGGGAAGAAGAGGGAAAGGAGAAGGAAGGGGGGGAAAAAAAAAAAGGGGGGGAAGGGAAGAAGAAAAAAGGGGGGAAGGGAAGGGGGAAAAGGGGGGGGAGGGGGGAAGAAGAAAAAAGGGGGGGAAAAAGGGAGAAAATTACGAAGATATTTCAAAAAGGAAGGAGTCACATTCGTTACCTACCGCGACGACGGTCGCCGATGACTGCACAATAATGGCCACAGCCCAGGCCCTAAGATCGATGCGCTATGCAATAAAATAAACGGCTACCTGCCTGATCTCTCCAGTTTTTTCGCCTCGCGAAACCTGGCATTATGTCGACCATTTGAACATCCACGTCGATGGCACTACGCTACCGACTGTCCTACACCCCAAAATCCTGGGTGTGACGTTTGATCAGGATCTACATTTTGGTGAACACGCAGCCGCAATTGTTCCGAGAATTCAGAGCCGTAACAAAATCCTCAAATCCCTCGCTGGCAGTACTTGGGGAAAATATAAAGAAACGCTCATGACTACATACAAAGCAATTAGCCAGCCGATTACGTGCTATGCGTCACCCATATGGTCGCCAAGCCTAAAAATCACCCACTGGAAGAAACTACAGGCCTGCCAAAATACTGCACTCAGAATCGCCACGGGCTGTCTTCTTATGTCCCCAGAACACCATCTGCATAATGAGGCGAGAATACTCCCCATCAGGGAGAGAAATGAGAAATCTGGGCATCCCAACAGACATCTGATTGATGAACCAGCACCACCTAGGGACTTAAGGAGTCATCTCCGTAAGCATTTTGAGGAAATACGGCACCTGAGAACCCAGCTTATGAAGTGAAAAAACACAAGCAGGTCCTTGGTGAACTCCATAAACAGGCGTCGGACCTTTATGCCGGGAATTGCCCGGTGAATCCAGTACTTAACGAAAATTATCCAAAACTCGCGGAAGATGATTGTTCCAGAGCGGCTAAGTTCTGCAGCTAGTATAATTTTCTCCAGTATCAAATTAAAGAAATAGCACGATAGGGGGTCAGCCTGTCTGAAGACTCGTTTAGTTTCAAACGGCTCGGAGAGGTCCTTCCCAATTCTGACTGAGCTGATGGTGTTGCTCAACGTCATTTTGCACAGCCGTATAAGTTTTGCGGAGAAACCAAATTCAGACATAGCGGCATATAGGCAGCTCCTTTTCGTGCTGTCAAAGGCGGCTTTAAAATCGACGAAGAGGTGATGTGTGTCGATTCTTTTTTCTCGGGTTTTTTCCAAGAAAATTTGGCGCATTGTGAAAATCTGGTCGATGTTAGATTTACCAAGTCTGAAGGCGCACTGATAAACTCCAATTAGCCGATTCACGGTGGGCTTAAATCTTTCGCACAATACACTTGACAGGACCTTATATGCGATATTAAGAAGGCTGTGTCCGCTATAGTTGGTGCAGTGTTGCAGTATCCCCTTCTTGTGGACTGGGCAAAGAACACTTAGATTCCAATTTTCGGGCATATTTTGCTAAGAAGCTGATGCATGCGCCTTGCCAACTCCTCGCCGCCGTATTTGAATAACATAGAATGTTGGGTGCAGTATTCTAACGAATAACCACGACTGTCTTCGATATCGATGCTATGTTTTTGTAAAAACTGAAGTAAAGCATCCGCCATGTTTTAACTGGAGTGCCTACAATTCAGTCAGAATGCGTTCGATCAATGTGCACTCTATCGGGTGATGAATCAACAGAAAAAGAATAGTACTTTTTCGTCATCTTGTGGTGGCCTCGGGTGCGCCCCGTGGGCCGTGTCTCTGATCAGGCCCTACAGTCAGTCAACGTAGAAATAAATGCCTCATTCTTTGTATATATGGCTTAAAATGTGAAAAATCAAAGGGCAATTCAGATTTCATAAGTGGATTTCTTACCCAGGGCATCTGACATTGAAGGCAGCACTTTATCCGCTGCTCCACATCGGGTAGTTTATTTCGGGTAATTTATGTTTATAATACAAAAAATAATAATTTATTTACAATCGTTTACTTCATATTTTTGTATTTAAATAAGTATATGTATTTGTACACAAATGTATTCGCTAATAACAACTGCCAGATTCTTTAACCGAACCAAGTAAGAGCTTTAATTTTGGCATATACAGGTTGGGGTGCTAGGGGAATTGCCCCGCAAAATATAAATTTATTAACATTTGCATTACATGTCCACTTCCTGCACAACATTTTGTTTCAGTTTTGTATGATTTTCTGATTTTTTTTATTAAATTCGTGCACAGCTTAAACATTTTTACTAAGGCGGACCAGTTTTTTGACTTCTTACGTATTGTGCATTCAAACAAACAAGTAATGGTTCAATTTTGTTTTTTTTTCCAAAATTTCAGAGCCAGTCGAAGGCCTCAACTTTATCATCGGGTGCTCGTGCAGCTGCACAAATATTAAATGTCCCCATAGAACGTTTGGAATCCCGTCAATCAAATCATCGCGAGCATGCAATTTTGGTTAATGGCCAAAATGGCGCAGCAACCATAACCTCTCCAAGGGTTCATGAGGCTCATATGACAGAAAAAAACTATTGCTTCAAAGCAGGAACGCCAAAGTACCGATACAGAAGCTGATGTTCATCAGGACGTACATCATACCACGGATAGTGATGCGGACTCAATGTCTCCAAATACAAGCAATCACATGGATATACAAAGCGAACGACATCAATATAGTAAACAAACAAGTTACTTACATTCCGGTCGCAAAACTTCAAGTACCGCGCAGCAAATTCCACATCAGCTACAACAACTACAGCAAAATCAACAAATGCATAGTCACAATCACGCTTCAATGACACATCATCTCGATGCCAATTACTTGACTGAAGAACCAAGTAGCAGCAATGGTCCATCGCCCTCTATCACTAAGTATTCTCTTCTTCAATTCGCCATGCAACATTTCCGTAACGAGTAAGTAAAATTCTTAGAGATAGTTACATAAATCCTCAGTCCCTTTTTTTATTTTCAGTCACTATCCCGAGGCTCGTACGCACCACCGTGATCAAGCTCGAGATCCTGCGGATCGTCGGATTCCTTCTTATGCAGATCTAGTTAAATGGCAAGGCATGCCCATTCGCATGCCATTGCTTCGGTTACCAAATGATTTAGCTCCTTTAGCCCTCGACTGTTTTGATTGCATTCTTCGCTACTGTGGTGACATTCCGCACGATCCTGAGCTTACAGAAGTCAAATGCGTATATACTGTACTAATGGTAAAATATTATGTTCTAGAATAATTTAGCGAATTAACCAACCTTGATATATTTATTGCCATTACAGCATTGTCACAAATATTTGGCTCTTCGTGATGAGGTATATTGTCAGTTGATGAAACAGACCACTGCTAATCGTTCGCCGTGCCCAGACTCTGCGCAGCGCGCTTGGAGACTTTTAAGTATCCTAGCAGCATACTTTGGCTGCTCGGACGCTCTACGTCCTTATTTGATGGAACACTTGACATCTGCAGCTTCAGATCGTCGGCGCTCTTGTCACGGAACAGCGGCAGTTTGCTTGGCTAATTTGCGTAAGACTGCGCGTTGTGGTGGTAGAAAAAATGTTCCAAGTGTAGAGGAAGTTACGGCTGTGTCTGCCGGACGCTCAGCTCGTCGTCAAATTTATCGCCTTCCAGGTGGTGCGGAACGCGTAGTTAATACACGTTGTTCAACTGTGGTTGCAGATGTCATTGCTGAGCTTTGCGCATTGTTAAGTGTGGAATCGGAAGCTGAACAACAGGAGTTCTCATTATATTGTATTGTGCAAGGTGATGCTTTTACAATGCCACTTGCAGCTGATGAATACATATTAGATGTTACAACGGAGCTTCTCAAGTCAGGTCAACCGTTTTACTTGATATTTTGTCGATCCGTTTGGCATTTTCCTCTGAAACGTGATCCTGCCCCAACACCTCTCTATGTTGAAGTACTATTCAATCAAGTGGCGCCGGACTACTTAGAGGGTCTCTTATTAGAAGTTCCTGGAAATGGTGTACCCATACCGGAAATTGTACGAGATATGGCCCGCATAGCGGCATTGCTTCATCGTGCTGCTGATCTTACACATGTTCCAGCTATGAAAGAAATTAAATTCCTTTTACCAAAACCAGCACTTGGTATACGGGAAATTCGTCCAGCTCAATGGGTGGGATTAGTGCAATCCGCCTGGCCTCAAATTGCTGGTTTATCACCAAGTCAAGTGAAAGCCCAATTTCTTATGGTACTGTCCGCGTGGCCTCTTTTCGGTAGCAGTTTCTTTGCAGTGAAACGCATTTGGGCTGAAGAAGGACCACACGTGGAAGACAGCAATCCAATGTGGCGTGATTTGATACTGGCCCTAAATAGACGAGGAGTGATATTCCTGGATCCAAACACACATGAAACGCTACAGCACTGGCCATTTATGGAAGTAATTTCTACACGCAAGGTATATACATATATGTTGTGATGGTAGCGCGAAGGTCCTGACTCAAGTCCAAGGAAAAACAACATCAAAAACATAAGAAACAGTTTTTCTTAGCAGGGCCGTCCTTGCGCATTGGTTTGGCAAACGTTTTCCGGTGTATTTCTTCCATGAAAAGCCTCTCAGCGAATTACGGATTCCGTTCGGAGCAGGCATACAGCATGTACGTTCCGTCCCTCCAATTTATAGGGAAAACTTAAAAAGTAGCACGACGGAAATTGGAAGAGAAGCTCGGTATAAATCACCACGGAAGGTTGTTTTTATTTTTTTATATATCTCACGAACGCCGCTAAAAAGGTTGACTCTGCTTTTTTGAAATTGAGCTTTGCACTCTAAAAATAATTCAAACATTAGTCCCTTAAAAAAATACTTAGCGCGATTTACCTCCGAGGAGATTTAAGCCGAGCTTCTCATCCAATGTTCGTCGCGCTCCTTTTTAATTTTTACTACCTATAGGGACTGGACCTACATATTTATGCTAACTTTGAACTCAAGCTGCAAGGCAGCCGAATTTTCACGGTGTGTGTTTTCAAGCTTGTGTTTGCCAAAGCACATCCGAGATGAAACAACTTCATGTTTCTTTCCCGGAACTTGAACACAGGAGCTTCGGTGCGGTAGTCGTAAGTGATATAAACAAGCTTTAATGCTGGAAATTTTTCTCTTTATTTGAAATGGACCACAACCCTTTTCCCATAAATTCTACTTTCTGTATACGAAGATGCGATATTCTTGAAGTCAGCGCATATTAATTTATTAAAATAGGCTAAATAAACTTTCGTTTAAAATTTATTACTTAAACCCAGTGCACAAGAAAAAACTATGTTGGATGTTACCAAGTATTTCGCATGGTTTAATAATTCAAGTTATTAGTTCGATAATTTGTTTGAAATTTTAAACAAAAAGCAAGTAAAGACGTCTAAGTTCGGTGTGAATCGAACAGTATACACTCCGCTGTAAGCTTTTAACCTACAGTTTGTTTAGTTTAAGTTCGGTGACATTAACTATTTTCAAAATGAAGCATGTTTATTAACTGTGATGTGGTTGCTGTTGTTGTTTGTAGCAGTGCTTCGCCCCATCCAATAGGTGCGACCGATCACAAATTGTCATCAATATCCTCTAATGTGAGTCCAAGGAAACTTGCTGTTTCAACAGGGGTGGACCATAATTAGAGGGGTGTTAGAGGCGATGGTTCCACAATACAGTTGAAGAGATGGTTGGTGTCATGTGGGGACACGTTACAAGCAGAACATATGTTTTGTATGTCGGGATTGATTTTGGATAGGTACGAGTTTAACCTGCTATAGTAGCCAGATCGAAGTTGAGCTAGAGTGGCTCGCGTTTCCCTAGGGAATGTGCGTTCCTCTTCTGCAAGTTTTGGGTATTGTTCTTTGACTACATGATTCACCGGGCAATTCCTGGCATAGAGGTCCGACGCCTGCTTGTGGAGTTCACTGAGGACCTGCTTGTGTTTTTTGGCTTCATACGGTTGTGCTCTCAGGTGCCGTATTTCCTCATAATGCTTACGGAGATGACTCCTTAAGCCCCTGGGCGGTGTTGGCTCATCAATCTGATGTCTGTTGGGATGCCCAGGTTTCTGGGTATTCAACAGGAACTGTTTGGTGTGGTGGTGGCGTGCTCCGCCTACCACACCGAGGATACTGGGTTCCCGGCCCGGGCAAAGTAATATCAAATTTTTAGAAAAAACATTTTTCAATTAGAGGAAAGTTTTTCCAAGCGGGGTCGGCGGTGATTTGGCAAGCACTCCGAATACATTTCTGCCATGAAAACTCATCTGCCTTGCAGATGGCGTTCAGAGTCGGCATAAAACATGTTAGTCCCGTCTCGCAAATTTGTAGGAAAAATTAAAAACAAAAAAGCGCACGACGAAAATTGGAAGAGAAGTTCGGCCTAAAATCTCTTTGGGGGTTATTCGCGCCTTACATTTATTTTTTAACATAGTATATTAGAAACATTTCTCATTATAAAGAAAACAAGTTTACTAGTGGGGGCTGTGGTATGCCCCATGAAATTGGGCGTAGTCTAGGCGCGCAAAGGAGAGTTAGACCCATCTAGCGGAAATTATTGAAGACCGCGGCAGTGGTTAAATAACTCGGTACAAAACGAGTTGTACCTAATAGCGGAAACACGAACGAACGTCTGTGCTACGGTGCTAGGTGCTAGCTAACAACATAAAATATCTAAGTGGATTGGATTGTAGATATTAAAACGCCACCGTATTTGCGTGTTTTTTATTCTTTTTATACTCAGCTGAGCACAGCTCACAGAGTATATGAACTTTGTTCGCATAACGGTAATCCGTAACGGCATAAACTAATCGCGAAAAAAGAAATTTATTTAGCCATGTCCGTCCGTCCGTCCGTAAACACGATAACTTCAGTAAATTTTGAGATATCTTGATAAAATTTGGTATGTTGGTTCCTGAGCACTCATCTCAGACCGCTATTTAAAATGAACGAAAACGGACTATAACCACGCCCAGTTTTTCGATATCGAAAATTTCGAAAAAACTGAAAAAGTGCGATAATTCATTACCACAGACGGATAAAGCGATGAAACTTGGTACGTGGGTTGACCTTAAGACGTAAAATAGAAAATGTGTAAAATTTTGGACAATAGGCGGGGCACCGCCCACTTTTGAAAGGAGGTAATTTGAAAGTTTTGCAAGCCGTAATTTGGTAGCCGTTTAAGATACCATGATGAAATTTGGCAAGAACGTTACTCGTATTCCTATATGTGTGCTAAATAAAAATTAGTAAAATCGGATGATGAACACGCCCACTTTAAAAAAAAATTTTTTTAAGTCAAATTATAAAAAAAATTGAATATCTTTACAGTATATAAGTAAATTATGTCAACATTCAACTCCAGTAATGATATGGTGCAACAAAATACAAAAATAAAAGAAAATTTCAAAACGGGCGTGGCTCCGCCCTTTTCATTTAATTTGTCTAGAATACTTTTAATGCCATAAGTCGAACAAAAATTAACCAATCCCTGTGAAATTTGGTAGGGCATATATTCTATGACGATAACTGTGGAAAATGGGCGAAATCGGTTGAAGCCACGCCCAGTTTTTATACACAGTCGACCGTCTGTCCTTCCGCTCGGCCCTTAAAACGATCACTTGAGCAAAAATCGATATATCTTTACTGAACTTAGTTCACGTACTTATCTGAACTCCCTTTATCTTGGTGTAAAAAATGGCCGAAATCCGACTATGACCACGCGATATCGAAAATTACGAAAAATTAAAAAAAAATGCGATAATTCTATACAAATGTGAAAAAAGGGATGAAACATTGTAATTGGATTGGTTTTATTGACGCAAAATATAACTTTAGAAAAAACTTTGTAAAATGGGTGTGTCACCTTCCATATCAAGTAGAATAAAATGAAAAATTTCTGCAGGGCGAAATCAAAAGCCCTTGGAATCTTGGCAGGAATACCGTTCGTGGTATTACATATATAAATAAATTAGCGGTACCCGACAGATGATGTTATGGGTCATCCTGGCCCACATTTAGGTCGATATCTCGAAAACGCCTTCACATATACAACTAAGGGCCACTCCCTTTTAAAACCCTCATTAATACCTTTAATTTGAAACCCATATCGTACAAACACATTCTAGAGTCACCTCTGATCCACCTTTATGGCGATATCTCGAAAAGGCGTCCACCTACAGAACTAAGGCCCACTCCCTTTAAAAATACTCATTAACATCTTTTTTTTGTACCCATATCGTACAAACAAATTCTAGAGTTACCCCTGGTCCAGCTTTATGGCGATATCGCGAAAAGGCATCCACTTATAGAACTAAGGCCCACTCCCTTTTAAAATACTCATTAGCACCTTTCATTTGATTCCCATATCGTACAAACACATTCTAGAGTCACCCCTGGTCCACTTTTATGGCGATATCTCGAAAAGACGTCGACCTATAGAACTAAGGCCCACTACCTTTTAAAATACTAATTAACCCCTTTCATTTGATTCCCATATCGTACAAGCACATTCTAGATTCACCCTGGTCCACCTTTATGGGGATATCCCGAAATGGCGTCCACCTATAGAACTATGGCCCAATCCCCTTTTAAAATACTCTTTAATACCTTCCATTTGATACCCACGTCATACAAACATATTCCAGGGTTACCCTAGGTTCATTTTCCTACATGGTGATTTTGCCTTATTTTGTCTCCAAAGCTCTCAGCTGAGTATGTAATGTTTGGTTGCACCCAAACTTAGCCTTCCTTACTTGGTAAACTATATTTATATTATTTACGATGCTATTGCCCTTTTCAAATATTTCGAAAAGCTTTAATTAGGGATCGACTTATCAAGCAAAATTGTATATATTAGGGAAGTGAGCGTGGTTATAGTCCGATTTTGCTCATTTTAAATAACAAGTATCATAAAATATCTCAAATTTGTATCGACTTATCGTGTTTACGGGCAGACGAGCGGAAATGGATTAATGAATTTCTTTTTTTTTGCCCTGGTTATTTTGGTACATGGAAGTTTATGTTTATGTATGTAGATTAGTTTATGCCATTACTGATTATACTCAGTTGAGCAGAGCTCACAGAGTATATTAAGTTTGATTGGATAACGGTTGGTTGTACATATATAAAGGAATCGAGATAGATATAGACTTCCATATATCAAAATAATCAGGATCGAAAAAAATTTGATTGAGCCATGTCCGTCCGTCCGTCCGTTAACACGATAACTTGAGTAAATTTTGAGGTATCTTGATGAAATTTGGTATGTAGGTTCCTGAGCACTCATCTCAGATCGCTATTTAAAATGAACGATATCGGACTATAACCACGCCCACTTTTTCGATATCGAAATTTTCGAAAAACCGAAAAAGTGCGATAATTCATTACCAAAGACAGATAAAGCGACGAAACTTGGTAGATGAGTTGAATTTATGACGCAGAATAGAAAACTAGTAAAATTTTGGACAATGGGCGTGGCACCGCCCACTTTTAAAAGAAGGTAATTTAGAAGTTTTGCAAGCTGTAATTTGTCAGTCGTTGAAGATATCATGATAAAATTTGGCAGGGACGTTACCCCTATTACTATATGTACGCCTAATAAAAATTAGCAAAATCGGAGAAGGACCACGCCCACTTTAAAAAAAAATTTTTTTTAAAGTAAAATTTTAACAAAAAATTTAATATCTTCACAGTATATAAGTAAATTATGTCAACATTCAACTCCAGTAATGATATGTTGCAACAAAATACAAAAATAAAAGAAAATTTCAAAATGGGCGTGGCTCCGCCCTTTTTCATTTAATTTGTCTAGGATACTTTTAACGCCATAAGTCGAACAAAAATTAACCAATCCTTTTGAAATTTGGTAGGGGCATAGATTTTATGATGTTAACTGTTTTCTGTGAAAACGGGCGAAATCGGTAGATGCCACGCCCAGTTTTTATACACAGTCGTTCGTCTGTCCTTCCGCATGGCCGTTAACACGATAACTTGAGCAAAAATCGACATATCTTTAATGAACTTAGTTCACGTGCTTACTTGAACTCACTTTATCTTGGTATGAAAAATGAACGAAATCCGACAATGACCACGCCCACTTTTTCGATATCGAAAATTACGAAAAATTAAAAAAATGCCATAATTCTATACCAAATACGAAAAAAGGGATGAAACATGGTGAGGTAATGGATTGGTTTATTGACGCGAAATATAACTTTAGAAAAAACTTTATAAAATGGTTGTGACACCTACCATATTAAGTAGAAGAAAATGAAAAAGTTCTGCAGGGCGAAATAAAAAACCCTTAAAATCGTGGCAGGTATTACATATATAAATAAATTAGCGGTATCCAACAGATGATATTCTGGGTCACCCTGGTCACATTTTGGTCGATATCTGGAAAACGCCTTCACATATACAACTACCACCACTCCCTTTTAAAACTCTCATGAATGCCTTTAATTTGATACCCATTTCGTACAAACACATTCTAGAGTCACCTCTGGTCCACCTTTATGGCGATATCTCGAAAAGGCGTCCACCTATAGAACTAAGCCCCACGCCCTTTTAAAATACTCATTAACACCTTTCATTTGATACCCATATCGTACAAACTTTATTCTAAAGTCACCCCTGGTCCACCTTTATGGCGATATTTCGAAACGGCGTCCACCTATAGAACTAAGGCCCACTCCCTTTGTAAAATACTCATTAACACCTTTCTTTTGATACCCATATTGTACAAACAAATTCTAGGGTCACCCCTGCTCCACCTTTATGGCGATATCTCGAAACGGCGTCCACCTATGGAACTAAGGATTACTCCCTTTTAAAATACTCATTAACACCTCTCTTTTGATACCCATATTGTACAAACAAATTCTAGGGTCACCCCTGGTCCACCTTTATGGCGATATCTCGAAACGGCGTCCACCTATGGAACTAAGGATTACTCCCTTTTAAAACTACTCATTAACACCTTTCTTTTGATACCCATATTGTACAAACAAATTCTAGGGTCACCCCTGCTCCACCTTTATGGCGATATCTCGAAAACGGCGTCCACCTATGGAACTAAGGTTTACTCCCTTTTAAAATACTCATTAACACCTTTCATTTGATACCCATATCGTACAAACAAATCTAGAGTCACCCCTGGTCCACCTTTATGGCGATATCTCGAAAAGGCGACACCTATAGAACTAAGGCCCCCTCCCTTTTAAAATACTCATTAACACCTTTCGTTTGATACCCATATTGTACAAACGAATTCTAGAGTCACCCTGGTCCACCTTTATGGCGATATCTCGAAACGGCGTCCACCTATGGAACTAAGGATTACTCCCTTTTAAAATACTCATTAACACCTTTCTTTTGATACCCATATTGTACAAACAAATTCTAGGGTCACCCCTGGTCCACCTTATGGCGATATCTCGAAAATGCGACCACCTATACAACTAACCACCACTCCCTTTTAAAACCCTCATTAATACCTTTAATTTGATACCCATATCGTACAAACACATTCTAGAGTCACCCCTGGTCCACCTTTATGGCGATATCTCGAAACGGCGTCCACCTATGGAACTAAGGATCACTCCCTTTTAAAATACTCATTAACACCTTTCTTTTGATACCCATATTGTACAAACAAATTCTAGGGTCACCCCTGGTCCACCTTTATGGCGATATCTCGAAACGGCGTTCCACCTATGGAACTAAGGATTACTCCCTTTTAAAATACTCATTAACACCTTTCTTTGATACCCATATTGTACAAACAAATTCTAGGGTCACCCCTGGTCCACCTTTATGGCGATATCTCGAAACGGCGTCCACCTATGGAACTAAGGATTACTCCCTTTTAAAATACTCATTAACACCTTTCTTTTGATACCCATATTGTACAAACAAATTCTAGGGTCACCCCTGGTCCACCTTTATGGCGATATCTCGAAAACGGCGTCCACCTATGGAACTAAGGATCACTCCCTTTTAAAATACTCATTAACACCTTTCTTTTGATACCCATATTGTACAAACAAATTCTAGGGTCACCCCTGGTCCACCTTTATGGCGATATCTCGAAACGGCGTCCACCTATGGAACTAAGGATTACTCCCTTTTAAAATACTCATTAACACCTTTCTTTGATACCCATATTGTACAAACAAATTCTAGGGTCACCCCTGGTCCACCTTTATGGCGATATCTCGAAACGGCGTCCACCTATGGAACTAAGGATTACTCCCTTTTAAAATACTCATTAACACCTTTCTTTTGATACCCATATTGTACAAACAAATTCTAGGGTCACCCCTGGTCCACCTTTATGGCGATATCTCGAAACGGCGTCCACCTATGGAACTAAGGATTACTCCTTTTAAAATACTCATTAACACCTTTCTTTTGATACCCATATTGTACAAACAAATTCTAGGGTCACCCCTGGTCCACCTTTATGGCGATATCTCGAAACGGCGTCCACCTATGGAACTAAGGATTACTCCCTTTTAAAATACTCATTAACACCTTTCTTTTGATACCCATATTGTACAAACAAATTCTAGGGTCACCCCTGGTCCACCTTTATGGCGATATCTCGAAACGGCGTCCACCTATGGAACTAAGGATTACTCCCTTTTAAAATACTCATTAACACCTTTCTTTTGATACCCATATTGTACAAACAAATTCTAGGGTCACCCCTGGTCCACCTTTATGGCGATATCTCGAAACGGCGTCCACCTATGGAACTAAGGATTACTCCCTTTTAAAATACTCATTAACACCTTTCTTTTGATACCCATATTGTACAAACAAATTCTAGGGTCACCCCTGGTCCACCTTTATGGCGATATCTCGAAACGGCGTCCACCTATGGAACTAAGGATTACTCCCTTTTAAAATACTCATTAACACCTTTCTTTTGATACCCATATTGTACAAACAAATTCTAGGGTCACCCCTGGTCCACCTTTATGGCGATATCTCGAAAACGGCGTCCACCTATGGAACTAAGGATTACTCCCTTTTAAAATACTCATTAACACCTTTCTTTTGATACCCATATTGTACAAACAAATTCTAGGGTCACCCCTGGTCCACCTTTATGGCGATATCTCGAAACGGCGTCCACCTATGGAACTAAGGATTACTCCCTTTTAAAATACTCATTAACACCTTTCTTTGATACCCATATTGTACAAACAAATTCTAGGGTCACCCCTGGTCCACCTTTATGGCGATATCTCGAAACGGCGTCCACCTATGGAACTAAGGATTACTCCCTTTTAAAATACTCATTAACACCTTTCTTTTGATACCCATATTGTACAAACAAATTCTAGGGTCACCCCTGGTCCACCTTTATGGCGATATCTCGAAACGGCGTCCACCTATGGAACTAAGGATTACTCCCTTTTAAAATACTCATTAACACCTTTCTTTTGATACCCATATTGTACAAACAAATTCTAGGGTCACCCCTGGTCCACCTTTATGGCGATATCTCGAAACGGCGTCCACCTATGGAACTAAGGATTACTCCCTTTTAAAATACTCATTAACACCTTTCTTTGATACCCATATTGTACAAACAAATTCTAGGGTCACCCCTGGTCCACCTTTATGGCGATATCTCGAAAACGGCGTCCACCTATGGAACTAAGGATTACTCCCTTTTAAAATACTCATTAACACCTTTCTTTTGATACCCATATTGTACAAACAAATTCTAGGGTCACCCCTGGTCCACCTTTATGGCGATATCTCGAAACGGCGTCCACCTATGGAACTAAGGATTACTCCCTTTTAAAATACTCATTAACACCTTTCTTTGATACCCATATTGTACAAACAAATTCTAGGGTCACCCCTGGTCCACCTTTATGGCGATATCTCGAAACGGCGTCCACCTATGGAACTAAGGATTACTCCCTTTTAAAATACTCATTAACACCTTTCTTTGATACCCATATTGTACAAACAAATTCTAGGGTCACCCCTGGTCCACCTTTATGGCGATATCTCGAAACGGCGTCCACCTATGGAACTAAGGATTACTCCCTTTTAAAATACTCATTAACACCTTTCATTTGATACCCATATCGTACAAACAAATTCTAGGGTCACCCCTGGTCCACCTTTATGGCGATATCTCGAAACGGCGTCCACCTATGGAACTAAGGATTACTCCCTTTTAAAATACTCATTAACACCTTTCTTTTGATACCCATATTGTACAAACAAATTCTAGGGTCACCCCTGGTCCACCTTTATGGCGATATCTCGAAACGGCGTCCACCTATGGAACTAAGGATTACTCCCTTTTAAAATACTCATTAACACCTTTCTTTTGATACCCATATTGTACAAACAAATTCTAGGGTCACCCCTGGTCCACCTTTATGGCGATATCTCGAAACGGCGTCCACCTATGGAACTAAGGATTACTCCCTTTTAAAATACTCATTAACACCTTTCTTTTGATACCCATATTGTACAAACAAATTCTAGGGTCACCCCTGCTCCACCTTTATGGCGATATCTCGAAACGGCGTCCACCTATGGAACTAAGGATTACTCCCTTTTAAAATACTCATTAACACCTTCTTTTGATACCCATATTGTACAAACAAATTCTAGGGTCACCCCTGGTCCACCTTTATGGCGATATCTCGAAACGGCGTCCACCTATGGAACTAAGGATTACTCCCTTTTAAATACTCATTAACACCTTTCTTTGATACCCATATTGTACAAACAAATTCTAGGGTCACCCCTGGTCCACCTTTATGGCGATATCTCGAAACGGCGTCCACCTATGGAACTAAGGATTACTCCCTTTTAAAATACTCATTAACACCTTTCTTTTGATACCCATATTGTACAAACAAATTCTAGGGTCACCCCTGGTCCACCTTTATGGCGATATCTCCAAAACGGCGTCCACCTATGGAACTAAGGATTACTCCCTTTTAAAATACTCATTAACACCTTTCTTTTGATACCCATATGGTACAAACAAATTCTAGGGTCACCCCTGGTCCACCTTTATGGCGATATCTCGAAACGGCGTCCACCTATGGAACTAAGGATTACTCCCTTTTAAAATACTCATTAACACCTTTCTTTTGATACCCATATTGTACAAACAAATTCTAGGGTCACCCTGGTCCACCTTTATGGCGATATCTCGAAACGGCGTCCACCTATGGAAATAAGGATTACTCCTTTTAAAATACTCATTAACACCTTTCTTTTGATACCCATATTGTACAAACAAATTCTAGGGTCACCCCTGGTCCACCTTTATGGCGATATCTCGAAACGGCGTCCACCTATGGAACTAAGGATTACTCCCTTTTAAACTACTCATTAACACCTTTCGTTTGATACCCATATTGTACAAACAGAATTCTAGAGTCACCCCTGGTCCACCTTTATGGCGATATCTCGAAACGGCGTCCACCTATGGAACTAAGGATTACTCGCTTTTAAAATACTCATTAACACCTTTCTTTTGATACCCATATTGTACAAACAAATTCTAGGGTCACCCCTGGTCCACCTTTATGGCGATATCTCGAAAATGCGACCACCTATACAACAAGGACTACTCCCTTTTAAAATCCTCATTAATACCTTTCATTTGATACCCATATCGTACAAACAAATTCTAGAGTCACCCCTGGTACACCTTTATGGCGATATCTCGAAACGGCGTCCACCTATAGAACTAAGGATCACTCCCTTTTAAAATACTCATTAACACCTTTCGTTTGATACCCATATTGTACAAACAAATTCTAGGGTCACCCCTGGTCCACCTTTATGGCGATATCTCGAAACGGCGTTCACCTATGGAACTAAGGATTACTCCCTTTTAAAATACTCATTAACACCTTTCTTTTGATACCCATATTGTACAAACAAATTCTAGGGTCACCCCTGGTCCACCTTTATGGCGATATCTCGAAACGGCGTCCACCTATGGAACTAAGGATTACTCCTTTTAAAATACTCATTAACACCTTTCTTTTGATACCCATATTGTACAAACAAATTCTAGGGTCACCCCTGGTCCACCTTTATGGCGATATCTCGAAACGGCGTCCACCTATGGAACTAAGGATTACTCCCTTTTAAAATACTCATTAACACCTTTCTTTGATACCCATATTGTACAAACAAATTCTAGGGTCACCCCTGGTCCCACCTTTATGGCGATATCTCGAAACGGCGTCCACCTATGGAACTAAGGATTACTCCCTTTTAAAATACTCATTAACACCTTTCTTTTGATACCCATATTGTACAAACAAATTCTAGGGTCACCCCTGGTCCACCTTTATGGCGATATCTCGAAACGGCGTCCACCTATGGAACTAAGGATTACTCCCTTTTAAAATACTCATTAACACCTTTCTTTTGATACCCATATTGTACAAACAAATTCTAGGGTCACCCCTGGTCCACCTTTATGGCGATATCTCGAAACGGCGTCCACCTATGGAACTAAGGATTACTCCCTTTTAAAATACTCATTAACACCTTTCTTTTGATACCCATATTGTACAAACAAATTCTAGGGTCACCCCTGGTCCACCTTTATGGCGATATCTCGAAAACGGCGTCCACCTATGGAACTAAGCATCACTCCCTTTTAAAATACTCATTAACACCTTTCATTTGATACCCATATCGTACAAACACATTCTAGAGTCACCCCTGGTCCACCTTTATGGCGATATCTCGAAACGGCGTCCACCTATAGAACTAAGGACTACTCCCTTTTAAAATACTCATTAACACCTTTCTTTTGATACCCATATTGTACAAACAAATTCTAGGGTCACCCCTGGTCCACCTTTATGGCGATATCTCGAAACGGCGTCCACCTATGGAACTAAGGATTACTCCCTTTTAAAATACTCATTAACACCTTTCGTTTTGATACCCATATTGTACAAACAAATTCTAGGGTCACCCTGGTCCACCTTTATGGCGATATCTCGAAACGGCGTCCACCTATGGAACTAAGGATTACTCCCTTTTAAAATACTCATTAACACCTTTCTTTTGATACCCATATTGTACAAACAAATTCTAGGGTCACCCCTGGTCCACCTTTATGGCGATATCTCGAAACGGCGTCCACCTATGGAACTAAGGATTACTCCTTTTAAAATACTCATTAACACCTTTCTTTGATACCCATATTGTACAAACAAATTCTAGGGTCACCCCTGGTCCACCTTTATGGCGATATCTCGAAACGGCGTCCACCTATGGAACTAAGGATTACTCCCTTTTAAAATACTCATTAACACCTTTCTTTTGATACCATATTGTACAAACAAATTCTAGGGTCACCCCTGGTCCACCTTTATGGCGATATCTCGAAACGGCGTCCACCTATGGAACTAAGGATTACTCCCTTTTAAAATACTCATTAACACCTTTCTTTTGATACCCATATTGTACAAACAAATTCTAGGGTCACCCCTGGTCCACCCTTTATGGCGATATCTCGAAACGGCGTCCACCTATGGAACTAAGGATTACTCCCTTTTAAAATACTCATTAACACCTTTCTTTTGATACCCATATTGTACAAACAAATTCTAGGGTCACCCCTGGTCCACCTTTATGGCGATATCTCCAAACGGCGTCCACCTATGGAACTAAGGATTACTCCTTTTAAAATACTCATTAACACCTTTCTTTTGATACCCATATTGTACAAACAAATTCTAGGGTCACCCTGGTCCACCTTTATGGCGATATCTCGAAAAGGCGACCACCTATGGAACTAAGGACTACTCCCTTTTAAAACACTCATTAAACCTTTCATTTGATACCCATATCGTACAAACACATTCTAGGGTCACCCCTGGTCCACCTTTATGGCGATATTTCGAAACGGCGTCCACCTATAGAACTAAGGCCCACTCCCTTTTAAAATACTCATTAACACCTTCGTTTGATACCCATATTGTACAAACAAATTCTAGAGTCAACCCTGATCCACCTTATGGCGATATCCCTAAATGGCGTCCACCTATAGAACTATGGCCCACTCCCTCATAAAATACTCTTTAATGTCTTTCATTTGATACACATGTCATACAAACACATTCCACGGTTTCCCTCGGTTCATTTTCTACATGGTTATTTTCCCTTATGTTGTCACCATAGCTCTCAACTGAGTATGTAATGTTCGGTTACACCCGAACTAACCTTCCTTACTTGGTTTTTATTTATATTTATATGCGAACAAAAATTAATATACTTCGTGATGAAACGACACCATAAAAGGTATCCATACCTGTACTTGCAAGTAGCATCGAAAAAAAGTATCGGGCCGAAAAATTTCGATTCTTACTTATGTCGGTACTTTTTGTAGTACAGGATTTATAACAGGGGTTGATTGCTAAACAAGTTAAAAAATATCGGGACAGGTATTATTTAAATACACTTCTGACCTCGCTACCAATAAATTTTCTTCAGTCAAGAAATATTTGTGAAAAACCGTCGAAAGGATTTGTGGTATTGTATTTTTCATATAGATTGGATTTACAAGAACTCTTGCCACATTGTGCTTCGCTTTGACGTTTTGACAGCACCACACTGTTCCGAGCCCATAACTTTTCACAGCTTATAAAAAGCTGCCTGCATTTTGATTTTTGGTGCGAATGTGTTTCGGTTTTACGACCTTTCTATTAATAAATATCTATATGTACAAAGTTGTTTATGTAGTATTTAGTATTGACATTTTTGTTTTAGGTGCGTTCGGAGGATGGTGCACTCTTCCTGGATATGAAAGTTGGCAATCTCATGCAGCAGCGTGTCATACGAGTCCAAACTGAGCAGGCGCACGAGATTTCACGGCTCGTGCGCCAGTATATAACTATGGCACAAATTAGCCAGAGGGACAAAAGGGGAAAATATTAAATTGCATTAAGGTTAATAAAACTTCTTAAAAGTTTTTTATATTGTTTATTTTTTATACTAAAGCATATCTACTTTAAGCTTAAGTAGTATCCACATCATAAGGCATACCAGATTCGGCCAATACAATATGAAGGTGTGTAGCTTTTGTAACTGTACGTGTTGCATATTTATATATGGGCCTCGTTAAACAAATAAGCATATTTTCTTGTATCAAAGCCATGGTCTAAAATATCACGTATAAAGTTATTGTAGAAGGTTAAAGGGTATCGCACAGGGGTATAAGTAAAGTTTCAATTAAGTATAATAAAGTTTTTTTATTTCTCTGCCTTTGTTGTTGTTGTAGCGATAAGGACATTGCCTTAAGGTTTGGGAAGTGCTATCGATGGTGATGGTCCTTTGCCGAATGCGGATCCGGTACGTTTCGGTAACAAGCACCATTAAGGTACTAACCCACCATCACTGGAACGATTTGGTATGATCACATGAAACCTTCTAGGCCATAATGCCCTCCCACCCCTAGATCCATGAGGAACTTGGGGTCGCCAGAGCCTCGACTGCTAAAGAAACAGAACTCGCCACGGGTAGGTGAGGTTGACGTTTGGGTGCGAGGAGCTATAAATAGCGCTAACAATGCCTTGAAAGGATTGCGCTACACAATACGTTGATTCGATTTGGTATTTAGTAGCCTCTTACGACAGGCATACCTAGCGCGGGTATATTCTAAGCGCCCTACCGATGGGGTTTTTGGAATGGTTCCTAGTATTTTTCCAAGCTTCTCTTGCTCGATCAGCCTCCTGGCTTGGGCTTAGTCTATATACCTTATATATGGCGATAAGAAAACAACAAAATTAATTACATTTTTTGAATCCTCATTTCTATCATTATATAGCCCTCAATGCACTACGACTTTTATTTAGATCTATTGTGCTTGCCTATTACTGTATATGCTGGCTTTGATGTACATATGTAAATACATCGTCAGACTTTTTACTCCATATCCCATTTCAGTAAGTGAATAAAGTTTCTTGACTAAGGTCAGCAAGAGAGACAGAGTACACCCATTCAAGGCATCCCCTGTGATCACAATTGACTCAGTTGTCCTGCCAGCTTCAGACTGATTTTTCTTTTCTATAGCATGGATAGCACACAGCCAATCATAGCTAGTCCTATAGCTTGATGTGTCGTGTTATCGAAAGCCCTGTGACGTCAATAGAAGCACAGAGGGCTACATTTTCAACTTTTTTCGTGAAGCTATGAGTAGCAGTCTCCGCAGATTTTCCTGACAGATAAGCAAATTAATTTCTACATAGAGGAAGTGTGTTAAGGTTGACCTCCCTAATCATCCCTTGGTATGAATACTAGTTTTACTGTTGTGGAATATAGCCGAACAGTAGAGATACTTTAAATAAGTTGGATACGACTTGGGTAATGTGGTTTATTCTGCTGTAAACAGACATTCATATACTGAAACAGTAGTGTTGCTAGGCTTTTTTCTCTGCCACTAATCATCATATGTGAGTGTTGATGGATCCTATACAAACCAGACGTGAGTTTTTAGTAAGAGCTTACATGTCTCTTCTGTCCGCTTAGTGTAGCTCTATCTTCTTTTTAGAGTGTAAATTACACTTCTGTGATCTCTCGAGTGGCCTTATTGGAGTCGCCATTATGCCTCTCACAAATGTTCTCTACAGGTATATCCCCTAAAGGCTTTAGTGTATGATGGTAGGGCCATTTGTACGGATCTCAATGGCTCGTAGCTGTTGCTCTATTAATCAATTTCCTGGCTTGGCATCTCAGCAGCCCAAGGCAGCTCTCATGGAGGCTGTTTTAGCATCTGAGTGGAGCTGTTCAGCTTGCTTCTCAAACTCCTGAGCCCTGGTTATGGATCCGTGTGAGCTATTTCCAGCTTCAGCAATGATACAGCGCGGAGTTCCAGTTTGCCTAAAAGCTAGCCACTTCAGGAAAGTGGCCAATGTTGAGTTCAATATGTTTATGAATATTTATCCTTCTGCGATACCACTTAAACGTCTCCATTGGCACCAAAATGTGTGATATTTTAGGCCTTAGTACCATTGCTATTTGATTATAAGGACCACCCTAGTGTATATGTATCTATGTATGTATCCAATATTTTTAGCGTAGGTTATATTTCTGAAATATTGCTTAAAGCTATGAAGGCGATATATGTAAACCAATTTACACATCTTTGGATGCTATATATTTTTAGAATAATTACGTTCAACTTCTAGGAGGCGGCTATTCGTCTGGGAATTCCAGATCAAAAATTGTTTCTATTTATTCAGAGGGATTAGTCGTTAAATTTCTCCCAACAAAAGTAACGGCAATAGAAACCCAAAAAAACGAGAACGTAACAAAACAAACAAAACCATAAGAATTACATAGAAGCAATATCCCGGACGAATAAGAAAAAAATTATTCATTCAAAATTTGTATGCAATATAAATTTGGATAAACATATGTACAGTGACGAGCAGTACTGTAACAAAGCTCTTGAACTAATGAAAGTATTTATACCTTTTATTACTGCTCATGTATGCTTTATAAAAATACTAAATTATAACAAAAACGATTCACACTTTCTTGTGGAAAACAAAAACAACCGTCGAAACTGGGATGTTACAGTTTGCACTCTCTATAAAAAAACTTATAAATCAATACTTTTTCCAGAGTCCTTTCGCTTTTTGAAAAGCCGCAAACGGGCAGGCATGCTCTTTGTGTATTCGCAACAAATCTTGCAACAAAATCGCTTGCCAAACTTCCTGCGTCCGCTCCCACAACTCGCTCATTTCTTTTGGTGATTGAATATTTTGCAAGCTGTGCCTTGACATCACTCCATAAATTTCGATTGGATTCAAATATGTCGATTGAGGAGGCCACTTTAAACAGAAAACTTTTGTTCTTCCAACACGAGCCGTGTGCTTGGGGTCATTGTCTTGCTGAAAAATCACTTTTCAGCAGCAAGTCCAATATCCTTAATGTCCTTAGGCAAATTTTGTTGCAAAACGTTAAGGTATGTGTTCCTTCCGCATAATACCATCAATACGCACCAAGGGACCCAAGCCATTTTTGGTTATGCAGCCCCAAGCCATTATGGAACCCCCACCGTGTTTTATGATTTGACATACATGTTGTGCTGTTATAACATTGGTGTCCCTTGTGTAGTACCATGAACGTCCGTCCGACAGGTAGCGATTAATTTTAGTCTCGTCAGACCAAGTAACCTTTAAATTCAAGGAAATAAATATATAAGCTATCTATTTAATAGTAATAAAAAATCTTCAATTTCAACTCACCATATTCCAGTCTCCTTCAGTCCAGCGTAAATGAGTTGCCAGAAAATCTCGCCTGACGCGACATATTTTCTGTCAGCATGGGTTCTTCTTTTTCTCAGCTGCTTTAAGATCAGTTCTTTAAGGAGCGCGCCTGTCCACTCGCTTGCTTCTATTATTTAGCAATTTTTAAGGCTGCTTCTGGAGTCACCGCATTATCAGAGCTTACTCAACTGGGCAAGATGGCGGCACTGGCGATCACTAATTTTCTTTGGACGACCACCGTTCAGCTTAAACGTGGTGTCGCAACACTTTTTTTTATTCTTTGCACTGTCATGTGAAATTACGTTCGCACTTTTTCGCTACTTCACGTACAGATTGATTTTCATCCAATAACCGAATAATTTCTCTTTTTTTGCGATTTCCATGTTGACGCTTTCGCCATTGGAATTGAATGATGACATAAAAACAAAAAATGTCCGATCTCGGTGAAAAACTATGAAAATAACGGATTTATGCAAAAGAAAAAAAGACTCAGTGCATAACTGTACATATTAGCAAGGTTATTTGTTGTTGTGGATTTTGAATGGCTATACCTTCAAATTATAGGTACAAAGCCTACATGTAAAGCGCTGAAAGAGAAACTTGATTCTACATTGGAGCAAGTGAGTGAAAGCGAATTAAGGCAAAACTATAGACAACGTGTTACAGTTTGCTCGTCACTGTACATGTAAAATACAAAAAGTATATATACCTCAAGACTTAAATAATAAACTGAAATTGTATTCATATAAAAACAAATAAATAAGTATATTTTAATACAAATATTATCATTTAATACAAATAAATATTGT
>JARSSU010004012.1:0-18528 GCA_029619165.1 Eurosta solidaginis
ATAGGGCTTACATCGCTGTAAAAAACCAATGGGAAGAGAGTCGATAGCCCACGTAAACCCAGCATTCTTTTACATGCATAAAGTTTCATTGAGCTTCTTTACCCTCTTTCTGCCCGTTTTTAGCTTCCATGAAAGGCTTATATGTCTAGGATGATCAATATATATTTGTGCAAAGTTCTCCTGTAGGGTCAGCCCTCCTAATTTTGCTTATCAATTTTGGGACCTTGTCATCTTTGTAAACATACATATCCGTCTTTCCGCGTTGACTTTTAACCGAATTTGGGCCCGGTATGAAGTATCCCGGCCGATCCATCAAAGAGCTATCGTTGGAGGCACTTTCCACTTATGCAAATGCAACGTCATCCGCGTAACCGTAGTTTACGGGTCCCTCTCAAGTGGTATACCAATCCCTAATCAGAAGCGAACATAGCAGAGTGTTTTATAAACAATTGGGTTGCAAGGTATGGTGTACCAATGGAGTTACATTCTGACCAGGGCAGGTATTTGAATCAGCTGTGTTCAGGGAAATGTGTAAATGAATTGGGCTTCGAAAACACGACAACTGCCTGCATCCTCAGTCCGATGGTGTGGTGGAACGTTTCATTGAAACTTGGAGGAACATTTAAGGAAGTGTAGACAAGTACCATAAGGAGTGGAACACATATATATTATCTTGATGGCTTACCGATCGTTAGTGCATGATACAACGGGCCAAGCTCCAGCAAAGGTAATTTTTGGCAATGACCTTCGACTACCAGCTGATTTGAAGTATGGATAGTGCCGATGCGGGAGAAATGTCAGAAATCCACTAGTTTCTTGGAAAGAGCTGAGATAGATACACGATCTTTCACGGCAAGAGCAAGTGACAAGATGAAAGCCAGATACGATAAGCAATTAATTCGGAAGGTTTTCAGGAAGGAATTTGGTGCTGGTTTACATCCCTCAACGGAAAAAAGGTTGTCCCCTAAATTGCAGTGTAACTGGGATGCCATACGAAGTTGTTAAAACGATCAACGATTTAGTGTACCGCATACAAACCATTGGCAAACCTCGAACGCAAATGAAAGTGGTTCATTTGGAAAGGCTTGGGCACGTTTAGTCGAGAGATTTTTCTGATCGGGACGATCAGACTTAGTTGAGCAGTGTGACGAATATTAGTGACCACTAGTGATACTCACTTCACTAGTCGTATGCTAAGTAAATAAGACACAACAACAATAAAACAAACAGTCACTTGTATCTACCTAAATGGAATCAATCATTATGTCTGCATATGTACGTACACGCAGCGGAGAGAGACTGCACAAACACTTGCATATATCTGAGATACTCCCGATAGTATGCAATCATTACTTCACTAGTCTTTATGCTACGTAAATAAGCACAACAACAGTAAAGCGGCAGTCACTTGTATCTACTAACGATCAATCATTATGTCTGCACATATGTACTTACACGCAGCGGAGAGAGTACCACAAACACTTGCATTATGTGAGATACTCCGAAAGTTGCAATCTTTGTGCAAGTTATCCTCACATAAACACGCGCATTGGCTTTGCGAGAAGCTATAAAATCTGCATCTTTTTATAGATGAGTAATTTTATAGTTGATAGCTAACTGGTAATTCTGAAATAGAAGCGCCTAGAAATATATCAACGAGGAACAGCACAGTATAAAATCAGCAACAGTTGAGGCGAAGAAATAATTTGGTTTCAGCAAGCTATAGTTGCTAAGTTATAAAGTGTTATTGTCAAGTAGTCTAATTAGCATTTTGTATATTCAATTTGGAGTTATTTATTCACATTTATGATTCGAAGTTAGCAGAAGATTTGGATAAGCGAATTTCAGTAATTCGTTAGGTAATATTTTTATTCTTAATGATAAATGCCGTCTATCTTTCTTAGCTATGGTTATAGTCATTTTTTGAATACACATGGGAATTTAAAATATGTCATAGCATTAATAAATTATTAATAAAAATGAATTAAAAAAGGAAAGACTCTGACTACAAGTCTACGTTTAAAACGAGCGCACAATAAGAGTGTGTAACGCTACCACGAGTTTGAAATGGGAAGGTACGCCTTTCAAAAAGAAAAGTTGCGATGAGCTTAAGCTGCTAGCCACAGTGAATAACGCTCCTAAAAACCTAAATATTCGGCGATCGACGATAATTTTAGTCCGGGCAACTCCTGTAGTAACGAAAACGGCGACCTTGTAATTGATGTCCAGAAGTACTTAGATTATGGAGTAACATTTCTTGCTCTCCTAAATGGAAGCAGCGATCTCCGCACGGGATACGAACCATCCCGCAATCGATATGATGGATGTAATGCCACCCACTCGATTAGACTGTCAGAATAGCAATAACCAGATTGAACAAAAGGCGCGGGCACTGTAGGATTGCTTGCGAGCTATTCAAGTACGGGCTGCGAGGAGTTGTAAGGCGCATGTATCAGCTTCTTTGTCAAAATATGGTCGGACGGTTGCTTCTTACGATTGGAAATCTAAATGTACTTTGTCCGTTCGACAAGAAAGGGGATCCTACAAACTGCGCCCTATCGCGAGATCAGCCTTATCGAATATAGGAATCCTGTCAATGAATTGGGTGCGAAGTTTGAGCCCACGTGAATCACTATGAACAATGCGACCAAATTTTGGAAAATACCCGCGAAAAAAGAAATTGACACACATCATCACTACCCTCATTCCATATGACACTTTCACAGTTAACAGTGTCATATGTTGCTATCTGATTTCCGACTCATTTCTCAGTTAGGTAGACAAATAATTTCACTGTAAACATAGGAAAGTTTGAATGCCTGGAGTGAAAGTGAGCTACTATATATAGTATTTTCTCTATTTGATTGCATCTTTTGCTCCCGACATGCTCATGCATATCGATTGCTGAATGGAGTATCACCTTATCTCAGCCTCCATTTCGAAAACGCCCTACCTCAAAAAACGTTTGAATAACGCTCTATTTCGGAATTTGTTTCAAAAACGCCCTATCTCATATTTTTTTTCATAAACACCGTAGAGTTCTTTCACTCAATCCTGACGTTAAATTTAATTTTTGAAATAAATTCTGAAATATGGTGTTATTGAAACGTTTTCTGAGATAGGGCGTTTTCGAAATGGCAGCGGAATAGGTTGATATATCACTCAGCAGTCGATATACAGTGAATCCTAGATATTGTGGCGAAAATTATTAGTTTCACTATTTTACATTAGTAGGTCACTATGCCTCTAGTAATGAATGCTGGACACCATTAACAACAAGACATATACACACTCATACAAAAAAGGAAACGGATAGTATTTTACACATATATGTAATCAGCAGCTATGAGCGAAAACAGCAAAAATCCCAAACATTCACTGTAACAAAGAGCGTATATAACATTACTCAGGCATATATATGTATATAGCCAAATTCAGTGTGAAAACGGGAAACAAGAAATAAACAAGCGACTGTTCCAGAAGGCTGTTCGCGAAAAGTCTAAACTCTAGGAGAAATTGTCGATCGAGGCAACTGAGAGTATAAAAGCAGCGCAAGCTGAGGAATAGTCAATCAGTTTGATTAAACACGCTATAAGTGAAGTACACGACTAATTTAATCGTGAAGTGCTACTACTATAGTAGTGTTGTAAATAAAGAACATTTTGCTATGGTGAATATTTGAGTTATTTGTACGACAACAGAAGATGCCGAATAATCGATATTTCTTAAAATTTACAATATTTAAGAAGTGGACTGCATTTATTCATACATATATTATTTTGTGGTTGGCGTTAACCATTTCGGCGATGTTGGCCAAATTAAACTAAGCAATCGCGCAAGTCATACCTTTCCCGCAATAGCTAGGTCCTTATTTTTTTATTTTTTTTTATTTTAGAGTCATGATGTTCATATCGCGAATCATATCACAAATACTTCGGGAAATGTTGTAGCGTGGATAACAACATCTATAGGTTTTCATATCAAAAACTATTGCGCTTTATGTATCAATGCATCATAATTTGCCTGTAAAATTGCGCCACCGGTTCTTTAGGAAAGTTAGTATAAAGGTCTATACATTTTTGGTTTTAACAATACCCTCTATATCCAGGCTTCAATGTATGTATTCACATAATTATTTACAATCCAACTATAAAACTGGTAAAATCATGTGATCCTTATCGGTTATAGATATAAAGAACCTGACTGAGTGATTCGGTTGACATTATAAGCACAATTTAATCAGAAAAGTACTTATGTATAAATGTTAAAAATTATTAAAGTAGATTAGATTATTAAAAAAACACTGCAAACACTGAAATAAAGTAATTATTCAATTGCACATAATTTGTTAATTGTCCAATTTTAACTCGTATTTTTTTTATCGGTAACTTCACTTACACCACGGATACAAATCTAAATATTTTAAATGTTATATTATTTGCTTAAACATAAAAATGTTTTGAATTTTATTTAGCGTATGTAAAAACTGTAACCCTAGTGGTTTCTTGACAGCATATTTTTGTGATTTGATTGGGTATGAGTCATGTTGATAAGGCCCAAATAGCTTGGTTGTAATTTACATCCACCTCCGAGGTGATTGAGACGAAACTTATCCGTTCACCGTCTGTTTGACTACAAAGAACAATTGCCCAACGGTATGGCAAATTTGATATTAAAATCATTCATTTTGACCTAATGAAAATCAAGCATTGCACGTTTCGTTATTCGCGTGGATAACTAGCGTAATTCGTAGGACATCAAAATATACGTACTAGTTTGCGTTCAAAGGACATGGGTAAATCAACTCAGGCCGTTATCCTGATAATTTCGATATACTTATCGGTGGATCTATCTATTCTCCTTAAAGGAGAATTTTCGAAAGTCGGACCCAACATAGTATACCATTTAATTTTCACGAAACGGATAAAAACTAACTAAAAACAAAGCTTAATGAGCTTGATCGCCATCTTTATTTTGCTTTGATAAAAACTAAGTTTTTAACTTTCAGCTTTGTTGTGTTTATATTGTGATCCTTTCATTAAGGTGACCAGTCTCCTAATTCCAACCTTCGCTAACGCCAAAACTCCATCGCCAAAATATCTAAAAAATTATCAAGTGCGCAGAAAAGTATGCAATATTTAGAACCATATGGTCGGAAGGAATAACCGCATAGTTCTATGTAAGAGGTTGGATTTTGGCGGCAGCTCATCTTTATTCTGAAGAAATTTTAACACAAGGGTGGTTTAAAAGAAAGAAGATTTCTTCTAACTGGATATACTTTAAGAATTTAAATTTCGTCCGGATATCTTCTTATTTGTTCGCAAGATTTGTCGTAAATTATTCGCAAGAAAAGCAATGCCAAAAGATATGTCAGCAACAATGACGTCATAAAACAAACAAAAAAAAACACGAAGAAAAATAATCTTTGTATTATGAAAATTTTCGGACGAAAGGTGGCCATCCTTTAAATTTATTGCTATTCACGGTTTATTTGTCTAAACGAAATTTACAATTGGGAACTTAAGCTCATTAAAATCCAAACATCCGTGCTATCAAATGCGACTGCTCGATAAGGATACTTCCCGAAGGCCTTGGGGTGTTATCGATGTTGATGGTCCTTTGCCGGATGCAGATCCGGTACGTTCCGGTAACAAGCACCATTAAGGTACTAGTCCGACCATCTCGGGAACGATTTGGTAAAACCACATGCAACCTTCTACGCCATCCCGTCCTCCCACCCTCTATATCCATTAGGAACCTGGGGTGGCCAGAGCCTCGGATGTTAAAGTAACAGGATTCGCCACAGCTAGGTGAGGTTGACAATTGGGTTGGATAAGCTATATACTCGTATTGTGCTGGCAACCCCTTGAAAGGGTTGCGCTACATAATCCCTTGAATCAGTTTGTTATTTTAGTCGCCTCTTACGACAGGCATACCTGCAGCGGGTATATTCTAAGCCCCCTAACCCGCTGTGGGGCTACTCCACTTCTATTACTTGTGCAATTTAATTTTTACTTTGAAACAATATTTCAATGTCTTTATTTTTGTTATGTATATGGCAGGCTAATTCCATATGTTTTTCTTTTCCTTTCAGGTATGTTTGAACTCCTGGAAATATTATCCGATACTACAGTAAGGTAAAACGCATAGCTCTTTATTGGGAAATTATAATGGATACATACAGTACAAAACACATATGCTTATTTTATTTTGAGCAACTATGATTTTTTGCAAGGTAGCACGTAAAATCATCCTCATTATATTTAAACTAAGATTATCATTAGATGAGGACTTGTCGAAGTGAGTTATTCAGAAGTCGTCAACCAATCCAAAAAAGTTGACTTTTGTTAAAAAATTGTTTATAGATGACAATCAATGCCCACATACATATATCATATTCTATGAATCAAAATATTAACCTAATTGGTTCACTAGATTAGAACATTTTAAAAGACTCCCTTTCCAGCTTACTATATTATGTTAAGAAACTTTAATCGACACAATATAAATGACCATTTATTACTTTACCGAAACTTTGAGTCATTTTACTAGAATGCACAGATTCGCAGACTATCGCACTAGTATCCATTCACCTGCGCTATCACCCACGTCCCTTATTTTAGCTGCGAAAGGTTGGCAGAATAAGTTGAAAATTTTACATAATGAGTAGCTAATTAATTGCAAATTAATTGCGAGAAAAAAATTTATAGCTTTACAAATTTTTTTTATTAGATTCTGAGCTAAAATAAGACTGAAGTTAGCGAAACCAATCGGCGAAAGGTTACATAGATCTAAATCAATCAATTCCACGGACGGCGCCTTGGACCATACATATGGGCACTTCCATGGTAACTCTCGTTACATCAGAGGCAAAATTGTCCGCAATTAATTTGCAATTAATTAGCTACTCATTATGTAAAATTTTTAACTTATTCCGCCAACCCTTGAACATACCCCCCCTGCAGCCAATCACACTAGTTCTAAACTAGCGTATAACTATTGCATTAAGAGACGAGAAAAGTTCTAATACCATCTCCTCGCAGTGCTTTCAACTGGCACTTTTAATTTCATGGCGGAACCAAGAGGTGACGGCCGGAAATCAGCTGATTGGTACCTTTTTAGTATGATTTTGATATAAGTCCATCACAAAGAACAAATAATTTGTATTTATGTTTCTGTGTATGTGGCCCTACCGGCGCCTTGTATCGTTCCACCATGTTTATCATTGTGATTGTACGAAATGCAATTGCACCCCTTTGCAGACTTGTACGCGTTTTTAACTTGTTCATTCGTAACTTGCTCTGAAATAGTCGCAGTTTTAATTAATTTTAACACATATAGACAGCTAAGGTTTCAGCGCTGTTGGCATAAGTGTGGTTACCAACTGTCCCGCTCTGCATGCGATTAGCAGCACTTCGGAAGAATTCATTAAAACTGTAGTGCGAAACTGTCGCTTTGCGTGACTGTGTCCCATATTCGCCGTAGGGCCCTTCTTATGATTGTTCGCATTTATACCAAAATAGTTCGGTTTATAATACGTTAATTTTGTTTTGTCTTCAGTTTTGTAGAAAGTTTTTGTTTGCCTGTAGTTTTATAACTATTTCAGTAAGCCTTCGACATAAAAAATAGTACCGTGTTAGCTTGAATATCACAACGTATGTATGCCAAAGTTCCAGTATCAGCAGTGTTGCCAGGTTAGCCTTTTCGAGGCTAGATTTAGCCTTTTTTTTGCCTTTAGCCTCGAAATTTTGGGTTTAGCTTCGTGACTTTTTTCTAGCCTTTTTTACTCCGAATGTATTTTTAAAAATTTCTAAAATAAAATAATTTCAATAGTTCCTGTGAACACCTAATACCTAATAATATGAGTTCTCTACAAAAGATTAATTCTTTTTCTGCTGAAAATTCGTTGAAAGTTTCAAAGCCAGATGTATTTCCTTACTTTGAAAAAGACAAGTATAGTTATTCTTCAAGTCAAATAGCATTAATAGAGCTGCAGTGGCGAAAACTTATAATTATACAATGGAATTTTGGTCGGAAGTCCGAGAACATAAAAATGCATTAAACGAGCCTCCTTTTTTAGAACTTGTCGAATTCATATTTAGTTTTTTAGTATTACCACTCAGTAACGCGGAGGTTGAAAGAATTTTTAGTGGCATGAAAATTCTGAAAACTCAATGAAGGAACAAACTAAAAATTAAAATACTTAATGCGCTGCTTAATATTAGATGCTCGTTAAAACGCTTATCTAAATGTTGTAATGACTTTGAAATTACCGATGATCTCATATCTATGGTAAATAGCCAAATTTTATACCCAGACTTAAGCTCTTCTGATTCTTCAGACGGGGAATATTTTATATAAATAATTAGTTTGTAATATTTTTTTTATGTATATACACATATGCAATCATTTAAAGTAAGTCCATGTGCTAGTCAAGGAAAATGTGCCTGATATGTTTTGAAACAGGAAGTTATGTTTATAAGTTTTTATTTACAAATGTGTAAACTAAAATATAAAAAAAATTTAATGAATTAACCAAAAAATTTCTGGCCCTTTTTTAGCTTCTTTTTTTTCTAAATTTAGCCTTTTTTAACCTTTTTTTTGCCAATCTAGCTTCTTTGTTTTGCATCACCTGGCAACACTGATTATCAGTACTTTCAATTTGCCAAATTGTTCAATTGAAAGTATTACTCAGTTGATTAGTTTTATAACTCTTACGCAATGCTTTTTTTGACTCATAAAATGACGATGGGTCAGCGGTATAACAATTACTTTCATATTTTTTCTAAAATTTTACAAAACTTTTGTTTTATCGCTACAAGTATTTGCGTCCTATCCAATTGTTAAGAATGCCCGCAGTAAATACTTCTCCCAGTATGTTGGCAGTTAAAAAACACTGTCCACTATTTGTAAATTTTGCTAGCAGTTTTCGGAGCTGACTTAAGCTAAATACTATTTACTTGTCATGCATGTTTGTGTACATACGCATATTTGAGCTATTCGCCGTAAATAGTATGAGGAGCTAAATTGTATTGACATAAATGACTTCATGCGTGTAGCACTATGGATGTAAAGTTTCTTGACTTAGGAAAGCGGACGCGGCATTACTTTAATAAAATGCCAAACGGCAAAAAATTATAAATTTATCATAAAAAGTCGTCATCGCTGTTACTTTAATAATTTGCTTTACTTCAAGGCTAGTGACATTACGTCTATTTACTACTCACACAAAAGACAGTCGTAACTATTCCATGGTATGTGGGTGTGAATACACATTTTGCTGTTTGTTGTGACGATGACAACGCTAGATATATGTACTTTTATATTGTTGAAATGCTATTTACATACACATAATGCATGCGATCACCTTTCTTTATAAAAATAATATAACCGCAGTTACTGGGTTTTTAAACGTACTTTATTGCTTGACACGCGGTTAACCGCGAAACTCAGCAAATTACTTCCAAGGGCCACCTACAAATTTTTGTTTCCAACGTGATCGCTTCGTTGGGGTAGAGTGGTAGCTCACAACGATTGCGTCTAAATTTTTGAAATTTGGGAGCTGGACTTTCCTTATGCTATTTGGTGTCTTGGTCGATTTTACTTTGTGAGAACGCTTCGGCGCTGAGGTATTAACTTGTTACTCATTTTGATGTGGAACACAAATATATTGTCACGGATATTAGCATCACTAAGCTATACCATCACTAAGGCGATGCTAAGGCCATGCTAAGCGGTATTTACGTCAATAATCAAATCATGTATACACATATATAAGGCAGCCGAGAGATGTCACACACAGATGCATTTACTTATACGCCTATGTGTGTGCGAGAGACTGTAAACTACAAACTCACATACATCTGAGAGACGCTGAATTGTAAACAAGTAGAAACTATATGAGAACTATAAACACACGAAATAGTTGGTAAGTTCTGGAAATAGAAGAGCCTAGATGTATGCAGCGTAAACTATAAAAGCGGCACAAGCGAGTAAAAAGTAATTCAGTTTGATTTGAGTTGTCAAGCAGTTACGACTAAGACGATATCTAGCGAGCAATAGCAGTATTATTTTGAAGGTCAGTTTCCTTTAAGCTATCAGTTTGGTTATTAAGCTATTCGTTGCACAGTTTGAGTGTTATTGTGAAGTATTTCAATAAAGGCCATTTTTCCATTATTCAATATTGGAGTTATTTATTCAACAGTTTAGCGATACGAACTAGCAAAAGGGCAAATAAGAGGATTTGCAGCAAATTCGTTACAATTGGTGTCAGAAGTGGGATTGTTGAATAAATTTCGAAGATTGGGAATACAACTTGGACATGGCAAAGTTCAGTGAATTGAAGATCCAGCAACTGAAAAAGGAGTTGGAGAACCGTGGATTAAATACAACCGGCAATAAGATCGAACTTCAAGCACGGCTACGAGAGGTAATGGAGTCGCAAGGAATTGATGTGGACGAGTTTGTCTTTTATCCTGATGGGGACGAAACAACAACAAAAATTGAAGAGAAAAACGAAACATCGCAGACAGTTACGAGCACAGACTTGAACATGATATTGGCTGCAATAACTGCTCAAAACATCGACAGTGGCATCTTAGCTGGAATCGCAGGAGACACGTTTAACATCCAAGATGGAAGAACAGAAAACGTATATGTCATCTCAACTAGAAGAACAGAAAACGTATATGTCATCACAATTGGAATCGCAGGAGACACGTATAACATCCAAGATGGAAGCACAGGAGACACGTATATCCGAAATGTCGTCGCAATTGTCATCTCAACTGGAAGAGCAGAAGACATATATGGCACCCCAGCTGGAATCACATGAGACACGTATTTCAGAAATGTCGACACAAATTACATCAAAGATGGAAACACAACTGAAAGAGCAAGAGGCACGTATATCATCAAAACTCGAAGCGCGTATGGACGAGAAAATAACGCAGTTTGAAGAAAAATTCGAGGCAGAGGTGGATGCTTTGAGAGGTCGTATACAGGAATTGCAACTAATTCGCCCAGTTGTTTCAGCAAGCAATACGAAGGTAAAAACTCCAACTTTTGACGGCTCTGTTCATTTCCAGGTGTTTAAGATTCAGTTAGAGAAGACCGCAGCAGTGAACAACTGGAGTGCGGAAGATAAAGTTGCTGCACTATTCGTGGCATTGAAAGGATCTGCTGCTGAAATCCTACAGACTATTCCCGAGGGAGAGCGGAACAACTACGAAACATTGATGAGCGCTCTAGAGAGGCGATACGGAAGCGAACACAGGAACAGATATACCAAATGGAGTTGCTGAACCGCTTCCAGAGGCCTGGTGAAACATTGCAAGAGTTTGCGTCGGATATTGAAAGGCTAGCACATTTAGCGAATGCGGATGCACCCGTGGAATACACTGAAAGGGTAAAGATTCAGAGCTTTATAAATGGCATACGAGATGTGGAAACGAAGCGGGCTACATATGCGAATCCAAAACTAACATTTGCTGAAACGGTATCGCATACTCTGATTCAGGAAACAGCGTCGAATTTGTGTAAGCCAGTTTTCAAACCACGCCGTGTGGAAGTAGAAAAGCCAGAGTGGGTAGACACAATTTTGGAAGCACTGAAGGGATCTCAACAGAAGAATGCCGGTGTTCAAATAAAAATTGAACATGCATATACACATGTGAACAAATATTAGTAATATAATCCGTATATATTTTTGAGAAGTAATATTGACACGTAAACTGATATTTCCAACAAACACATGTACATACATATATTTAGCAAAACGATCACTTCGTTCACAACACATAAAAATTACAAATGTTTACATACATATACAAATATACCTAAATCATTTTACTGTCTGACATTTATAGCCAAACACAAGATACGTTTCTTATCTTAGTTTTAAAATGTTTGCCTACTTGTAAATGCTACAAATGCCCACATCACGATTATAAAAATCAAGAGGCTAGCATTAATCAAATAATAAATGAATCTCTATCATCATACATATAAACAATCACACATACACATATAATTAGTTTTAGGAATATATTTTTAAGATTTTCTTTATAAGCTATTGTAAATAACTTTACAAGTCAGAATTAAAAAATATTCTCAAACGACAACATTGCTATTATTTACCCCTCAACATTTGGTCCATACGAGCCGCCAAATTGAGCTCCAACGAATGTGGAATAATAAGGAATACATCAGCTGTGAGTCGAGGCACAGCAAGGTCAACCGGGCGACCAAACCAATTTCCTCCAACGATTCCTTTGGAGAAAAACAAGTCAAAATAAAAAGTGAAGTGTTTTAAATAGTGCTCAGTGTTTATTTTTGAATAGTGAAAAAAAAAGCAATATGGGAATAAACAGAGGAAAAGTCCTTGAATCCCAGATGGACATAAGTGAAAAAGTACTGCAGATGTACAATAATGTTGCAGGAAAAAAAGTAACTAGGTCGAAGGCCGAGGAGGTGATAAAAGCAATAGAAAAGCTCCAAAAATAATTGGACGCCAACAACGAGAAACTTTTGGCGGATGGCGTTGGCAATGAGGATTATTTCACGCAAGATAAATACAGTGCCATAAGAATGCAAATTGACGAAGTAGTTCAAGGGTTCAAACAATCCCTTAGTGATGAAGTGTCATTTCAACCAAGAAGATTGCATACTTCTTTAGCAGATAACCGCATGCCACAAACACCAACAACAGCAGCACAAACTACAAGCATGGGTAAAAATGACCCCAAAATTAATTTTTCATGAAGAAAATTCAAACAATAACAAACAAAATGACTGATATGCGCTTCGAGAGCACGATCGGTAATAATCAAATAAAATATTTAGAAAGTTTATATATCGACATCAAAAATGCGTACACAAATGATTTTTCAAAATACTACAATGCTGAAATAGAAGATGCCTATGCCAAGGTAGTTGCAGAATATTTTGAAAATCTGGGGCATTTGGAAAGATGTCTAGTGAAAGAAGAGCCAAAAATAAATTATCGCCCTAATTTGGAATTAGAAAAATTAAAAATTCCAATATTTTATGGCGAGATAAAAGAATGGGCCAATTTCTACAATGTGTTCCAGGATATGGTCCATAAAAATGAGCAATTATCAAGCTCAGAAAAAATGCTACGCCTTCGCCTTTGTTTGAGGGTGAAGCTGCAAGGTTAATACAACACCTGCAAATATCAACCGAAAATTATGAAGCAGCGTGGAGTCTGCTTAAACAAAGATACGATAATAAACGTATTTTATTTACAACACAGTGGGATAGGATAATGGATCAGCCGCCCATAAATAGTGACAATGCTGAAAGCGTAAGGCAATTGCTCGATACTACAAATAAGTGCCTTAACGCAATACAGTCACTAGGAATACAAATTGAAAACGCAGATCCATTTATTGCTCGAGTCATAGTTCGCAAATTGGACAAAGATGGACTCAAATTATATGAACAAACGGTTAAAAGACAAGAGAGGTGCAGACATTATCTGATATTAGAGATTTTCTGGATCAACACTTCCAGACATTGATAGCTGTAGCCGAAAAGGAGCAAGGTTACAAAATCCGAAAGCAGCAAATATTTAAAGCAAATCACACGTCAACCAACGCGAGGAAACCATTTAGGCAGTGTACTTACTGCAAAATACCAAATCATATCATAACCGAATGCAGAAGTTTCAAGAGCATATCAACGGATGAAAGGCATAAATATGCCAAAGACAATAAAATCTGCTACAGATGTCTGCTTCACAAATTAGGAGAAACTTGTGCTAGTAGTATGAAGTGTAAAATATGCAACTTCAGCAGTCATCATGAGCTCCTTCATTTCGATAACGTTCAAAAGAAGGCAGCAATGTCCACAAAAGCAGGTCTAACAACGGTAATTCTGGCCACAGCCCAAGTGAGAGCAAAAGCTGCGAATGATGAGCACATATTAGCCGTGTTTTTTAACACGCGCGTATACGTTTCGTTTGCGCGTGTTAAAAAAACGCCTATCTTCGCTTAGATAATGCTTAGGAGACCCATCTAGCGGCTGTGGTAAAACAACTAGCTACAGCAACAGGGTGTACCGAAAAGCGGAGACGCAACGCTCTGATGGCCATAGGGTATAACATATAGCTGAATCAGTTGCGATGAATTGTGGACACACATATAATACATAGAATTAGTGTACAGGGTGAAACAAAGACACATATTTCAGTTACATCTGAGTATAATGCGTATTGAAATTTAGTAGGACAAAATTTATGCGCAGCAATTTCAGAGGTGTATTTATAGTTTGTCTCTTAGCAGTCAATATAAAGTTTAAGCGTAATCGGATATACGCGTGTTAAAAAACACGGCTATTATTAAGGGCTCTTATTGATCAAGGGTCACAAATAACATCAATTTCCGAAGAGGCAGCACAGATATTAGGTGTACCAAAGAAAAAGTGATGACAAAGCCTCATGGTCTAAGAGATGTTGTGGTTGGTGAATCGAAGTTTAAAATTAAAGTGCAAATTCCACCACGTTTTCTGAGCCAGCACGTCGAAGAAGTGGATGCCATAGTTTTATCAACCCTTACAACTGCGCAACCTGATCAATCCTTCAGGTTCAACTTTAAAAAATGGGAAAAACTACACTCTTGCTGACCCATTATTTAACAAAGCTGATAGAATTGACATGGTGATTGGTGGTGATATATTTGTCAGAATAATAGAAAAAGGCATAAAAAACACAATGGAGTTCTTTCACAAGCTACGAAGTTTGGCTGGATTTTGTCTGGAATAATTAAGCAAAAGAAACCAAGCAAAGTCACATCGGCAGTAACCAACCTTGAGAGATTTTGGGAGCTGGAGGAAGAACAGGATGAAGAGCTAAAGTGGAAGACGAAACGTGTTTGAAAAAGTTCGAGGAAACCACTACACAAGATGCAGATGGGCGATTCATTGTGGAAAGTCCATTTAAAGATGACATGGAGCTGGGTGACTCTCGTAAACAGTCAGTTGCTCGGTTGCTATCCATGGAAGCTAAATTCAACAAGTAAGGAAGGCTAAGTTCGGGTGTAACCGAACATTACATACTCAGTTGAGAGCTGTGGAGACAAAGTAAGGGAAAATCACCATGTTGTAAAAAGAACCTAGGGTAACCCTGGAATGTGTTTGTATGACATGTGTATCAAATGGAAGGTATTAAAGAGTACCATAGTTCTATAGATGGACGCCATTTAGGGATATCGCCATAAAGGTGGACCAGGCCTGACTCTAGAATTTGTTTGTACGATATGGGTATCAAATGAAATGCGTTAATGATATTTTAAAAGGGAGTGGGCCTAAGTTCTATAGGTGGACGCCTTTTCGAGATATCGCCATAAAGGTGGACCAGTGGTGACTCTAGAATTTATTTTGTACGATATGGGTATCAAATGAAAGGTATTAATGAGTATTTTAAAAGGGCGTGGGCCTAAGTTCTATAGATGGACGCCGTTTCGAGATATCGCCATAAAGGTGGACCAGGGGTGACTCTAGAATTTATTTTGTACGATATGGGTATCAAATGAAAGGTATTAATGAGTATTTTAAAAGGGCGTGGGCCTAAGTTCTATAGATGGACGCCGTTTCGAGATATCGCCATAAAGATGGATCAGGGGTGACTCTAGAATTTGTTTGTACGATATGAGTATCAAATGAAAGGTGTTAATGAGTATTTTAAGAGGGCGTGGGCCTTAGTTCTATAGGTGGACGCCTTTTCGAGATATCGCCATAAAGGTGGACCAGGGGTGACTCTAGAATTTGTTTGTACTATACGGGTATCAAATGAAAGGTGTTAATGAGTATTTTGAAAGGGAGTGGGCCTTAGTTCTATAGGTGGACACCTTTTCGGAATATCGTTATAAAAGTGGACCAGGGGTGACTCTAGAATGCGTTTGTACAATATGGGTATCAAACGAAAGGTGCTAATAAGTGTTTTAAAACGGAGTGGGCCTTAGTTCTATAGGTGGACGCCTTTTCGGAATATCGTTATAAAAGTGGACCAGGGGTGACTCTAGAATGCGTTTGTACAATATGGGTATCAAATGAAAGGTGTTAATGTATTTTAAAAGGGCGTGGGCCTTAGTTCTATAGGTGGACGCCTTTTCGAGATATCGCCATAAAGGTGGACCAGGGGTGACTCTAGAATTTGTTTGTACGATATGGGTATCAAATGAAAGGTGTTAATGAGTATTTTAAAAGGGCGTGGTCCTTAGTTCTATAGGTGGACGCCTTTTCGAAATATCGTCATAAAGGTGGACCAGGGGTGACTCTAGAATTTGTTTGTACTATATGGGTATCAAACGAAAGGTGTTAATGAGTGTTTAAACGGGAGTGGGCCTTAGTTCTATAGGTGGACGCCTTTTCGGAATATCGTTATAAAAGTGGACCAGGGGTGACTCTAGAATGCGTTTGTATAATATGGGTATCAAATGAAAGGCGTTAATGAGTATTTTAAAAGGGCGTGGGCCTTAGTTCTATAGGTGGACGCCTTTTCGAAATATCGCCATAAAGGTGGACCAGGGGTGACTCTAGAATTTGTTTGTACGATATGGGTATCAAATGAAAGGTGTTAATGAGTATTTTAATAAGGAGTGGGCCTTAGTTCTATATGTGGACGCCTTTTCGAGATATCGCCATAAACGTGGACCAGGGGTGACTCTAGAATTTGTTTGTACTATATGGGTATCAAATGAAAGGTGTTAATGAGTATTTTAAAAGGGCGTGGGCCTTAGTTCTATAGGTGGATGCCTTTTCGAGATATCGCCATAAACGTGGACCAGGGGTGACTCTAGAATTTGTTTGTACGATATGGGTATCAAATGAAAGGTGTTAATGAGTATTTTATAAGGGCGTGGGCCTTAGTTCTTAAGGTGGACGCCTTTTCGAAATATCGCCATAAAGGTGGACCAGGGGCGACTCTAGAATTTGTTTGTACGATATGGGTATCAAATGAAAGGTGTTAATGAGTATTTTAAAAAGGAGTGGGCCTTAGTTCTATATGTGGACGCCTTTTCGAGATATCGCCATAAACGTGGACCAGGGGTGACTCTAGAAATGTGTTTGTACGATATGGGTATCAAATTAAAGGTATTAATGAGGGTTTTAAAAGGGAGTGGCCCTTAGTTGTATATGTGAAGGCGTTTTCGAGATATCGACCAAAATGTGGACCAGGGTGATCCAGAACATCATCTTTCGGGTACCGCTAATTTATTTGTATATGTAATACCACGAACAGTATTCCTTCCAAGATTCCAAGGGCTTTTGATTTCGCCCTGCAAAACTTTTTCATTTTCTTCTACTTAATATGGTAGGTGTCACACCCATTTTACCAAGTTTTTTTCTAAAGTTATATTTTGCGTCAATAGACCAATGCAATTTTCATCCCTTTTTTCGTATTTGGTATATAATTATGGCATTTTTTTCATTTTTCGTAATTTTCGATATTGAAAAAGTGGGCGTGGTCATAGTCGGATTTCGGCCATTTTTTACACCAATACAAAGTGAGTTCAGATAAGTACGTCAACTGAGTTTAGTAAAGATATATCGATTTTTGCTCAAGTTATCGTGTTAACGGCCGAGCGGAAGGACAGACGGTCGACTGTGTATAAAAACTGGGCGTGGCTTCAACCGATTTCGCCCTTTTTCACAGAAAACAGTTATCGTCCTAGAATCTAAGCCTCTACCAAATTTCACAAGGATTGGTAAATTTTTGTTCGACTTATGGCATTAAAAGTATCCTAGACAAATTAAATGAAAAAGGGCGGAGCCACGCCCATTTTGAAATTTTCTTTTTTTTTGTATTTTGTTGCACCATATCATTACTGGAGTTGAATGTTGACATAATTTACTTATATACTGTAAAGATATTAACTTTTCTTTTAAAATTTGAATTTAAAAAAAATTTTTTTTAAAAGTGGGCGTGGTCGTTCTCCGATTTTGCTAATTTTTATTAAACAGGCATATAGTAATAAGTGTAACGTTCCTGCCAAATTTCATCATGATATCTTCAACGACTGCCAAATTACAGTTTGCAAAACTTCTAAATTACCTTCTTTTAAAAGTGGGCGGTGCCACGCCCATTGTCCAAAATTTTACTAGTTTTCTATTCTGCGTCATAAGTTCAACTCACCTACCAAGTTTCATCGCTTTATCCGTATTTGGTAAGGAATTATCGCACTTTTTCGATTTTTCGAAATTTTCGATATCGAAAAAGTGGGCGTGGTTATTGTCCGATATCGTTCATTTTAAATAGCGATCTGAGATGAGTGCCCAGGAACCTACATACCAAATTTCATCAAGATACCTCAAAATTTACTCAAGTTATCGTGTTAACGGACAGACGGACGGACGGACGGACGGACATGCCTCAATCGAATTTTTTTTCGATACTGATGATTTTGATATATGGAAGTCTATATCTATCTCGATTCCTTTATACCTGTACAACCAACCGTTATCCAATCAAAGTTAATATACTCTGTGAGCTCTGCTCAACTGAGTATA
>JARSSU010004013.1:0-12302 GCA_029619165.1 Eurosta solidaginis
TTATAAGCAGGCTAACGTGAATAGCCCACATATTTCATTTTCTCCTTGCGGACGGGGCCGCGGGTAAAGGCTAGTATATTATAAATGGGAAAGTTTGGATGTTTGGATGTTTGTCCAGACGTTTGTCTTTGTGACTCAATCACGCAAGACGGCTGGGACCGATTTGAATGAAATTTTGCACACATATAGCCAATAGTCTAGAAGGATCTACTAGCTATATATTTTCAAAAGGGGCGTGGTTCCCGCCCCCTAGGAACAGTTATAATTTAATTATTATATTTTTCGTCTTTGCGACTGAATCACGCCAGAATGGCTAGCACGGATTTGATGAAATTTGGGACACAGACAGTAGTCTACTATTTTTTTCGAACATGGAAAGAGGGGTGGGGGTCCCACGACCCCTCGAGCAATTACTTTTTAATAATTTTTACACATTATAACTTTATGTATACTGGCCTTCACCAATATCACAGACTCAAGGGGTCAAATAAGTCGAGGACTTACAAAGTGAGCAGTGACACCCTCCGCTCACCTTTATCTTCCATCTGGTGTGAAATCTATAAATGTTATAACTCAATATAAATTTTCTCCTATATCAATAGTTTTTGGTATCTGGCACATACAGATCGAGATCTAGACAATTTTGGAAAAAAGAGCAGCGGTCCTTCTCCTCCCGCCATCCGCCCTCCTTCAATTGTTTTATTAGCACGCTTTTATTAGCTTTACCTGTATGTTTCTTTGTAACTCTTCATTCGCTCCAACGCGCCTGCTGCCTTATTAAAATGGTTCTAAAAATTAGATTCGCCTTATTTGTAATCCCGTTAGGGTCATATCGAGACCCTTCCGGGATCATTTCTGGATGGTTTTCGGGATCCGTCCGGGATCCCGCCGGGGTCATTTCGGGACTTTTTCGGGATCATTTGGGGTCCCTTCCGGCATCATTTCTGCATGTTTTCGGGATCCGTCCGGGATCCCGTCGGGGTCTTTTCAGGGTTTTTCGAGATCATTTGGGGTGCCTTCCGTCATCATTTCTAGATGGTTTTAGGTATCCGTCCGGGATCCCGTCGGGGTCATTTCGGGACTTTTTCGCGACTAATACGGATTATTTGGGGACTCTTTCGGCATCATTTCTGGATGGCTTTCGGGATCCGTCCGGGATTCCGTCAGCGTCATTTCGGGACTATTAGGGGATAATTTGGGGACCTTTCCGTCATCATTTCTGAATAGTTTTAGGGATCCGTCCGGGAGCCTACGGGGTCATTTCGGGATAATTTGGGGTACCTACCGGCATCATTTCTGGATGGTTTTCGGTATACGTCCGGGATCCCGTCGGGGTCATTTCGGGACTTTTTCGGGACCATTTGGGGTCTCTTCCGGCATCATTTCTGGATGGTTTTCGGGATCCGTCCGGGATCCCGTCGATGTCATTTCGGGACTATTTCGGCATCATTTGGGGTACCTTCCGGCATCATTTCTAGATGGTTTTCGGGGTAATTCGGAACTTTTTCTGGACTAATACAGGATCATTTGGGGACCCTTTCGGCATCATTTCTGGATGGTTTACGGGATCCGTCCGGGATCCCGTCGGGGTCATTTCGAGATTTTTCGCGACTAATACGGGATCATTTGGGGACCCTTTCGCCATCATTTCTGGATGGTTTTGGGATCCGTCCGGGATCTCGTCAGGGTAATTTCGGACTATTTGTGGGATCACTTGGGAACCTTTCGGGCATCATTTCTGGATAGTTTCCGGGATCCCTCGGGGATCCCTTCAGGGTCATTTCGGGACTTAGGGGATAATTTGGGGACCTTCCGGCATCATTGCTGGACAGTTTTGGGACGTCCAGGATCCCGACGGGTTCCCCAAACCCACCGCATCATTTCTGGATGGTTTTCGGTATTCGTCTGGGATCCCGTCGAGGGTCATTTCAGGACTTTTTCGGGATCCGTCCGTGATCCCGACGGGGTCATTTCGGGACTATTTCGGGATCATTTGGGGTACCTACCGGCATCAGTTCTGGATGGTTTTCGGGATCCGTCCGGGAGCCCGTCTGGGTCATTTCGGGAACTTTTTCAGGGCTAATACGGATCATTTGGGGATCCCTTCCGGCATCACTTCTGGATGGATTTCGGGATCTGTACGGGAACACTTCAGGTTAATTTCAGGACTATTTCGGATCATTTCGAGACCCTTTAGAGGGCATTTCATGACTTTCATGATTTCATGACTTTTTCGAGATTTTTTTGACTTTTTGGGGATAGTTTTGGGACCGTTCCGAGATCATTTCTGGATACGTGCGGGATCCCATCGGGGTCATTTCCGGACTATTTCGCGACTAATACGAGATCATTTGGGGACCCTTTCACCATCATTTCTGGATGGTTTTCGGGAACCGTCCGGGATTTCGTCAGGGTCATTTCGGGACTATTTGGGATCATTTGGGAACCTTTCGGGCATCATTTCTGGATAGTTTCCGGGATCCCTCGGGGATCCCTTCAGGGTCATTTCGGGATATTTCGGGATCATTTTGCGGTACCCACCGGCATCTTTTCTGGATGGTTTTCGGTATTCGTCCGGGATCCCGTCGGGGTCATTTCAGGATTTTCTCGGGATTTGTCCGTGATTCCGACGGGGTCATTTCGGGACTATTTCGGGACCATTTTGGGGTACCTACCGGCATCATTTCTGGTTGGTTTTCGAGATCCGTTAGGGATCCCATCGGGGTCATTTCGGGACTTTTTCCGGATCATTTGGGGTCCCTTCCGGCATCATTCTGGAAGGTTTTCGGGATCCGTCCAGGATACCGTCGGGGTCATTTCAGGACTTTTTCGGGATCATTTGGGGTAACTTCCGGCATCATTTCTAGATGGTTTTGGGTATCCGTCCGGGATCCCGTCGGGGTCATTTCGGGACTTCTTCGCGACTAATACGGGATCATTTGGGGACCCTTTCGCCATCATTTCTGGATGGTTTTCGGGATCCGTCTGGGATTCCGTCATTGTATTTCGGGACTATTTGGGGATCATTTGGGGTCCCCTACGGTATCATTTCTGGAAGGTTTTCGGAATCCGTTAGGGATCCCATCTGGGTCACTTCGGGACTTTTTCGGGATCATTTGGGGTCCCTTCCGGCATCATTTCTGAAGGTTTTCGGTATCCGTAGGATCCCGTCGGGGTCATTTCAGGACTTTTTCGGGATCATTTGTGGTACCTTCCGGCATCGTTTCTAGATGGTTTTGAGTAACCGTCCGGGATCCCGTCGGGGTCATTTCGGAACTTTTTCGCGACTAATACGGGATCATTTGGGGACCCTTACGCCATCATTTCTGGATAGTTTTAGGGATATTTCCGGGATCCCGACGGGGTCATTTCGGGACTATTTCGGGATCATTTGGGGTACCTGCCGACATCATTTCTGGTTGGTTTTGGGATCCTTCCGGGATCCCGTCGTGGTCATTTCGGGATAATTTGTGGTACCTACCGGCATCACTTCTGGATGGTTTTCGGATCCGTACGGGATGCCGTCAGGTTCATTTCGGACTTTTTCGGGGAGGCATTAAGCATGGTTTTTCAGGATCCGTCCGAGATCCCATCAGGGTAATTACTGGACTTTTCCGAAGACTATTTCAGGATCATTTTGGGAACCTTTCAAGATATTTCCTGGATTGTGTTCGGGATCTGTGCGTGATCCCGTCAGGGTTCATTTAGGATCTGTTCGAGATCCGCCAGTGTCATTTCTGGACTTCTTCGCGGATTATTTCGTGATCATTATTTGGATGGTTTCGGGATCCGTCCGGGAGCCCGTCTCGGTCATTTCAGAACTTTTTCAGTGCTAATATGGGATCATTTGGGGACCCTTCCGGCATCACTTCTGGATGGGATTTCGGGATATGTACGGGAATCCCATCCGGGTAATTTCGAGACTTTTCTCCGGACTATTCGGGATCATTTGGAGACCCCTTTAGGCGTCATTTCATTTTCTGTATTATTTAGGGATCATTGGGGACCCTTCCGGGGTCATTTCTGGATCCGTCCGGATGCCATAGGAGTAATTTCGAAACTTTTTGTTACTTTTTTGGGATAGTGTTGGGACCTTTAGGGTTATTCCCGAGACTATTTCGGATCATTTTGGGACCCTTCTGGATCATTTCTGTATGGGTTTTCGCGATACGTCGTGGGTCCCCTCGGGGTCATTTCGGAACTTTTCTGCCACTATGTCGGGATAATTTATTAACCCTTCTTGGATATTTTCTGGATGGTTTTTTGAGATCCTTCCGGGAGCCCGACAGGGTTCATTTCGGAACTTTTTCGGGACTACTTCGAATCATTTTGGTACCCTTCAGGGATCATTTCTCTGTGGTTCTCTGGATAAGTCTAGAATCGTGTCGTTGTCATTTCGAGTTTTTGGGGTCTATTTCGGGAACTTTTGAGACCCCTTTGGGGGCATTTCTGGATGGTTTTAGAATCCGTCCGCGATAGGGTCGGGTCATTTTATTGCTTCTTATGGATAATTTCGGGATCATTTTGGATCCTATAAGATTATTAGCTCATTTAGTCTTTTTTAATCAAACAATATAAAATGCATTACACAGAACAAATTTTAAACAGCATAACTTGATGAAGCAGGCTAACGTGAATAACCCATATATCTATTATTCTTTTCTCCTTGCGGACGGTGCCGCGGGTAAAGGCTAGTAGTATTATTATGAGTACATATATATTTTTTTTGCGATTTGGCCCAGTTTAACAGCTATAAGCTTCATTTCACCAAATGATTACGTGTTAACATATATTGATGTCTGAAAAAATCATGAGATCGGTGGTATACATAGTATATATCTCATACAACCGATTGTTCAGATAAGAAACTTTGCGCAATTTCTTCCCATTTTAACAGCTAGACAGCTTCAAATTTCACCAAATGCTTACGTGTATAGTATATATTATTGTCTGGAAAAATCATTGAGATCGGCGGTATCTATAGTAGATATCTCATACAACCGATTGTTCAGATAAGAAACTTTGCGCAATTTCTGCCCCATTTTAACAGCTAGAAACTTCAAATTTCACCAAATGCTTACGTATATAGCATATATTGTTGTCTGAAAAAATCATAGAGATCGGTGGTACATATATTATATACCCCACATAAATTGTATTTTTTTGCCCCTTTTCTACGGGTAGAAGCTTCAAAATTCATAAAATTTCATCAAATAGTTACGTTACGTCATATATTTTTGAAATACGTGATTCGTGAAACTTTGCATCCTCACACAAAGTACCTACCTATTTTTATACCTTTCATGAAAATGAAATGGTATATTAATTTCGTCACGAAACCCAAAATTGTAAGTCCTTAAAGGAAAATAGATAGACCCACCATTAAGTATACCGAAATAATCAGGTTGAAGAGCTGAGTTGATTTAGCCATATCCGTCTGTCCGTCTGTCCGTCTGTCTGTTTGTATGCAAACTAGTCCCTCAATTTTTGAGATATCTTGATAAAATTTGGTGAGCGAGTGTATTTGGGTGTCCGATTACACATTTGTCGGAACCGGACGGATCGGACCACTATAGCATATATCCTCCATACAACCGATTTTTCAGAAAAAGAGGATTTTTGTAATATCTGACTCAATTTAACAGATCGAAGCTTCAAACTTCACCATATAATGTCGTATATTGCACATATTGTTGCCTGAAAAATTAATTAGATCGGTCGTATATATAGTATATATCCCCCACAACCGATTGTTCAGATAAGAAACTTTTCGTAATTGCTGCCCTATTTTAAGACCTAGAGGCTTCAAATTTCAACGAATGCTTACGTACATAGCATATATTGTTGTCTGAAAAACTCATACAGATCGGTGGTATATATAGTATATATATGGTGGTATATATAGTATATATATATAGTTTATATATATATTCGTATTTTAGCCCCATTTTAACAGCTAGAAGCTTCAAATTTCACCGAATGCTTACATATATGGCATATATTGTTGTCTGAATAAATCATAGAGATCGGTTGTGTATATAGTATATATCTCATACAACTTATTGTTCAGATAAGAAACTTTTCGCAATTGCTGCCCTATTTTAAGACCTAGAGGCTTCAAATTTCAACGAATGCTTACGTATATAGCATATATTGTTGTCTGAAAATCTCATACAGATCGGTGGTATATATAGTATATATATGGTGGTATATATAGTATATATATATAGTTTATATATATATTCGTAATTTTAGCCCCATTTTACCAGCTATAAGCTTCAAATTTCACCGATTGCTTACGTATATAGTATATATTGTTGTGTCAAAAAATCATAGAGACCGGTGATATATATAATATATATATATGATGGTATATATAGTATATATATATAGTATATATATATTTTTTTTTGCGATTTCGGGCCCATTTTAACAGCTAGAAACTTCAAATTTCACCAAATGATTACGTGTATAGCATATATTGATGTATGAAGAAATCATTGAGATCGGCGGTATACATAGTATATATCTCATACAACCGATTGTTCAGATAAGAAACTTTGCGCAATTTCTTCCCCATTTCAACAGTTAGAAGCTTAAAATTTCACCAATTGCTTACGTGTATAGTATATATTGTTGTCTGAAAAAATCATTGAGATCGGTGGTATATATAGTATATATCTCATACAACCGATTGTTCAGATAAGAAACTTTGCGCAATTTCTGCCCATTTTAACAGCTAGAAGCTTCAATTTCACCAAATGCTTACGTATATAGCATATATTTTTGTCTGAAAAAATCATAGAAATCGGTGGTACATATATTATATACTGCATATAAACTGTCATTTTTGCCCCTTTTTTACGGTTAGAGGCTTCAAAATTCATCAATTTCATCAAATAGTTACGTTTACGTCATATATTTTTGAAATACGTGATTCGTAGTCATAATTTTACATTCAGACCACAAAAACCGTGAAGCTTTGCATCCTCACACAAAGTACCTACATATTTTTATACCGTTCATGAAAATGAGATGGTATATTAATTTCGTCGCAAAACCCACAATTGTAGGTCCATAAAGGAAAATATATAGACCCACCATTAAGTATACTGACATAATCAGGTTGAAGAGCTGAGTTGATTTAGCCATGTCCGTCTGTCCGTCTGTCTGTTTGTATGCAAACTAGTCCCTCAATTTTTGAGATATCTTGAAAAAATTTGGTGAGCTGGTGTATTTGGGTGTCCGATTAGACATTTGTCGGAACCGGCCGGATCGACCACTATAGCATATATCCTCCATACAACCGATTTTTCAGAAAAAGAGGATTTTTGTAATATCTTACTCAATTTAACAGATTGAAGCTTCAAACTTCACCATATAATGTCGTATATTGCACATATTGTTGCCTGAAAAAATTAATGAGATCGGTCGTATATATAGTATATATCCCCCACAACCGATTGTTCAGATAAGAAACTTTTCGTAATTGCTGCCCTATTTTAAGAGCCAGAGGCTTCAAATTTCAATGAATGCTTACGCATATAGCATATATTGGTGTCTGAAAAAATCATACAGATCGGTGGTATATATAGTATATATGGTGGTATACTATAGTATATATATATATATTCGCAATTTTAGCCCCATTTTGACGGCTAGAAGCTTCAAATTTCACCATATGCTTACGTATATGGCATATATTGTTGTCTGAAAAAATCATAGAGATCGGTTGTATATATAGTATGTATCTCATACAACCGATTGTTCAGATAAGAAACTTTTCGCAATTTCTACCCCATTTTAACAGCTATAAGCTTAAAATTTCACCAAATGCTTACGTGTATAGTATGTATTGTTTGAAAAAATCATTGAGATCGGTGGTATATATAATACATATGGTGGTATATATAGTATATATATAGAGTATATATATATATTTTTTTGCGATTTCGGACCCATTTTAACAGCTAGAAGCTTCAAATTTCACCAAATGCTTACGTATATAGCATATATTTTTGTCTGAAAAAATCATAGAGAGCGGTGTATATATATTATATGCTTCATATAAACTGTCATTTTTGCCCCTTTTTTTACGGATAGAAGCTCAGAATCATCAAGTTTCATCAAATAGTTACGTTTACGTCATATATTTTGAAATACGTGATTCGTAGTCATAGTTTTCACATCAGACCACAAAAAACGTGAAGCTTGCATACTCACACAAAGTACCTACCTATTTTTTATTTTATATTTATCTTAAAAATCGTTTAGATATGTTCAAATTTCATCAAATGTTTACGTATATAGCATATATATTGTTATCTGTAAAAAATCATAGAGACGGTGGTATATATAATCTCATACAACCGATTGTTCACATAAGTAACTTTGCGCAATTTCTCCCCATTTTAACAGCTAGAAGCCTTCAAATTTCACCAAATGCTTACGTATATAGTATATAATTGTTGTCTGAAAAATCATTGAGATCGGTGGTATTTATTTATTTATTTATTTATTTATTTATTATTTAAAGTCGACGACAAACTATGGTCGACTGCATAATATAAAAGATATATAAATATACAACTCAAAAGATAAATTTAAGATATATCGAGCTTTCAACAATGTTATATTACAAACAAAGAAATATTAATGAAACATTACTATTTAATTTCAGAATATAATAATAATAAGAAATATGAGCAGAAATAAGATCTTATGCCGAAATCTTATACTGGCGGAATGCATCAGATTCCGCTCAGCATGATTTCGGAATGCAGTGGATTCCAATCTCCCTGTGGAATGCAAACAGATTCCAATCAGCATGTCATGGGAATCCGACAGTGCTAAAAGTAGTGTAATGAGGATACGCCATCACAGGCATAAAAAAGTAACATGACCTGGTTGTTGGAATGCACCGGATTCCAATCAGCTCGATGCCTGACCCATAAGATTATACTGCCGGAATGCATACGATTCCGGTCAGTGACTCATGAAAAAGCATGTTTTTACGTTGTTGGAATGCACCAGATTCCAATCAACACAGTACTGTCTTGTTCCTCTTAATGATACATATTGATAATGTTCCTCCATCCTTAAGCGAGACAGTTCCTGTTTTTTATCGAAGGAATAAAATGCCGGCAAATTAAATTAGCTTGTATCTCTTAAATTAGATAGGCAAAGTATTGCATTACGTATAGTGGCAAAAGTACATTCAAGACTGATGCAGCTATACAAGTTCATTGTAGTGCGCGCACCAGCTAGAAGAGGATATTTTTAGCAAAGTTTCGTCGACAGAGGGGTAAATAGAAAGGAACGTAGTGGTCTGGATACTCTAGGGGGAACCGCAAAAAACAAGCGGCTGAGGAGGTCCGCGGAATCAATTTCTCCAATAATGAGCTTATGGATGAACAATACCCCAGATAATATTCTCCGATTTTCCAGAGTGGGTAAAGTTAATAAGAAGAGTCTACTCTGTATGGAGGAAGGTGGAGACTTGAGTCCCAATTAGGCCGCGCCAATGCAAATATCAAAAATTGCTTTTGAACTGACTCAAGACGCGCTTATATGCTTTTGAGAGGGACCAAACGCACTTCAGGAGCAAATATACTCGAGTATTGACGAAGCAGCGATGTGTGTAAAGAACCTTAGTGAGGTACGGATCATCGAACTCTTTAGCCCATCTTTTAACAAATCCAGTAGTAAACCCAACGCTTTGTTGGCTATAGATGAAATATGCATGTTTAAAATTCAATTTCGGATCAAAAAGGACACTCTAGATCATTTGCAATAGATATACGCTCCAAAGGCAGTACCATCTATTACATAAGATTTCAATGCTGGCTTCACTCGGTGAAATGTCATATGCTTACATTTAGAGCAATTTAAAGCTAGTAAATTTTGTTGTGCACCAACATTGGAACGAGTCCAGTCCAGAGTTATAGAAAAAGAATAAATGGTCTCAAAGTAGTATGTTCTCCATAATATCGAACGTAGTGTCCCCTGCAAAAGGAGTCGGCCTTGAAGCGTTTTCTTGTCTGCTTACGAATGTGAAAAGGGTCTGAAAGAGAGGGGTAGTAAGCAGGACTCCAAGGTAGATTTCTGAAAACACAGAAAGAAGATTCCCAAATGGAACTCAACAAATCGGTTATATTAGGATTTTATAGGACAGTTTCAGAGGTAAAGTTTTATGGAATAGGACAGTATAAGTTTTTGTTTATTGTTAGTTAGTTTTTTAGATGTTAGTATGGTTAAGTATGGTAGTTAGTTTAGGGACAGTTTAAGTAACTAGAAGTCTATTATATTTAGGGAGGACAGCAGAGTTATTAGTATTTTTTAGCGGTAGATCTAGGATGTTTAGTATTTTCTATAGTTATAGTTTATAGGTACAGTAAGTTTGTATTTTGTATAATGCAATAGTATATCTTTACATCATCCGCAACAATTTATAGTTATGGGATGAATTTAGCTAATATTGTCTTAGTTGAAGGATGTCATTAATAATGAAAAAAGGGGCGGGGCAAAGGGCACAAATAGCAAGCACAAACCAAATGGCAACCAGAAAGGGGCCTCCCCCCCTAGATGACTTCCCCTGGGGTTGTAGCCGCGGAAGGATGGGAAGTAATTGTGTCGATAGGAAAACAATAGAAAAAATAGAAAGGGATACGAGGAACGTGTAGAAGGGAAGGCTGGTATGAACTTACTTAGTTGTGTTGTTGTGGTAAATGGTTGATGGGAGTGTAATACTTTTCATCTTTGTTATGTACACTATTGCCGGACTAGTATTAGCAACTTGCTGAACAGGGACTTTGTTGGTTCGGCACGACCGACGTATGTCTTATTGTAATTCTATTTTAGAAACTAACATAGACATATAGATATTCCCGGTTTTTTTTTATTTTAGGTGTAAACGAACGTTGATAAGTAGAAAAGGAAAAATAGATAAAAGATAACGGAAGATATATTAATGGGAATATTCTTAGATTAGGAATTTAGAAAATGGATTATTCATGTTATCATACGGTTGTTTAGAGAAAAATAGAATAGGTGTAGATGTGTAATGTGTAGTAGAGAGAAAAAGAAAAGTGTAAGAGAAGATGAAAAGACGGTTAAGAAAGATAAATTATTTTTAGGAATATTTAGAGAAAAATTTAATATGAGGATGTTTGGAAGATAGATAGAATAGTTGGGTTAAGTTAAAACCCGGTAGTTATAGAAAAGAAAGATAAGCTTATTTTTTCGCCAAATTAAATAGGGTGAAAAAACGGAAAAAAAAAAAATAAATTTGAAAAAAAGAAAAAACAAAAAATATTCTTTGACGTTTTTATTTTTTAAAAAAATTATGTAGGTCAAAAAAAACTGAGAAGGGAAAAAAAAAAAAAAGAAAAAGGAAACACGAATTGCGGTGTAAAAAAATTAGTAACCAAAGTTAATTGTACAATGAAATAGAAATTGATAAAATGAATATGAAAACAAAAAAAAAAAATAAAAAATTGAAAAAAAATGTAAAAAAAAAATTAATTAATGAATAAAAAAAAAATAAAGTTGAAAAGGAAAAAAAGAAAAAAGATTAAAATATAAAAAAAAGTCCCACAGTAATAATTTAAATAATAAAAAAAAAAAAATAAAATTAATAGAGAAAAAAAAATTAAAAAAAAACAATAAAAAAAAAAAAAAAAAAAAAAATGAAAATAAAAAGTCCAAAGGAAAATGAAAAAAAAAAAAAAAAATATAAAAAAAAAAAATAAAAAAAAAAAAAAAAAAATAGAAAATTTATATTATTTTTAACAAGCCAAGCGAAAAAAACCCATAAACAAATGATAGTAGGGACAACACATGCAAAACACTTTCAAGAGACATAATAAACAAGAAAAATACACATAAGCAACGATAGAATCCAGTAAACGTAACTGTTAATCACTAATAATCATAAAAAAAATTTAGACATAAGATTCAAAGTATTAATTGAAAAACTGCAATCAAACAGAGATAAACACATTATTCCCCAAAAAAAATAAAACTTAATAAGCTAAAAAAAAACAAACAAACAAACGAGAAAAAGTAAATAATACTTCATCAATGCATCAGTAAGCCAGAAGATGATATAACGTTATTTACGCCACCACGACAAAAAGTAAGCAACAAAAACAAGAAATAAAAACAACAAAGAAAAAAAAAAAAAAAAAAAAAAACTAAAATCACAAAAATAAAACCGGAAAGTAGGCTAGTATGAGGAGACTTGAAAATGTGATACATAATGAGATAAAGAATGAAAAAATATCACAAGTAAAAACTTGCGA
>JARSSU010004014.1:0-52566 GCA_029619165.1 Eurosta solidaginis
GGGCGCTCATCTCAGATCGCTATTTAAAATGAACGAAATCGGACTACAACCACGCCCACTTTTTCGATATCGAAAATTTCGATAAACCGAAAAAGTGCGATAATTCATTACCAAAGACGGGTAAAGCGATAAAACTTGGTAGGTGCATTGAACTTATGACCCAAAATAGAAAATTAGAAAAATTTTGGACAATGGGCGTGGCACCGCTCACTTTTAAAAGAAGGTAATTTAAAAGTTTTGCAAGCCGTAATTTGGCAGTCGTTGAAGATATCATGATGAAATTTGGTAGGCACGTTACTCCTATTACTATATATGTGCTAAATAAAAATTAGCGAAATCGGATGGCGAACACTCCCACTTAAAAAAAAATTGTTTAAATCAAATTTAAAAAAAAACTTCTTTAGAGTATAAAAGTAAATTCTGTCAACATTCGACTCCAGTAATGATATGGTGCAACAAAATACAAAGATAAAAGCAAATTTCAAAATGGGCGTAACTCCGCCCTTTTTCATTTAATCCGTCTAGAATACTTTTAAGGCCATTAGTCGAACAACAATTTACCAATCCTTGTGAAATTTGGTAGGTGCATAGATTCTGTGATGATAACAGTTTTCTGTGAAAATGGGCGAAATCGGTTGAAGCCGCGCCCAGTTTTTATACACAGTCCACCGTCTGTCCTTCCGCTCGGCCGTTAACACGATAACTTGCGCAAAAAACGATATATCATAACTAAACTTAGTTCACGTCCTTATCTGAAGTCAATTTATCTTGGTATAAAATATGGCCGAAATCCGACTATGACCACGCCCACTTTTCCGATATCGAAAATTACGAAAAATGAAAAAAATGCCATAATTCTGTACCAAATATGAAAAAAGAGATGAAGTATGGTAATTGGATTGGTTTATTGAAGTGGGTGTGACACCTACCATATTAAGTAGAAGAAAATGAATAAGTTGTGAAGGGCGAAATCAAAAGCCCTTGCAATCTGGCAGGAATAATGTTCGTAGTATGATATATATAAATATATTAACGGTACCCGACAGAAGACGTTCTGGGTTACCCTGGTCCACATTTTGGTCGATATCTCGAAAACTCCTTCACATATACAACTAGGGACTACTCCCTTTTGAAACCCTCCTTAATACTTTTAATTTGACACCTATATCGTACAAACACATTCTAGAATCACCCCTGGTCCATCCTTATTGCGATATCTCGAAAATGCATCCACCTATAGAACTAAGGCCCACTACGTTTTAAATAATTATTAACACCTTTCATTTGATACACATGCCATACAAACACATTCCAGGGTTACCCTAGGTTCATTTTGCTAATGGTTATTTTCCCTTATTTTGTCTCCAAAGCTCTCAACTGAGTATGTAATGTTCTATTACACCCGAACTTAGCCTTCCTTGCTTGTTTTATTGCTGTTTTTGTTGTTGTTGGTACAAATTTATTTCTTCACAGATTGCTGCAAAGTTGTAAATTCTATTAAAATGTGATTTGTTTGCACAGTGATTTGGCAAGCGGTTGTGCGGAGGCTGAATGGAGGTTTGCCTTAGCATCGGCCTTTTAACTGTTATATAATTTTTGTATACTAGAGCGAAAAAAGCGGCTGCGCTGCAAATTGCATTCATGCTGAGCTGTGATTTGTGGTATTTGTTGGGAGGAGTATCACATCACATCATTGATTTTGCTGAGTGGGACCCAACTGGTGTGATAAACGAAGCGCATTTTTCTGTTGATTGTTGAAAAAAAAATATTTTTTTTTAAGTAAAGCTAAGCCAAACTATTAGGATCTTCTTTAGTAGGCTAAATCATTGAGCAATAAATAATGATCTTGCAATATTCCTGGATATACTCTGACCCTTTTATTTTATTTTTGGTCAATGGATAACTATTCAAAGGTGTCTTAATGGGAGCCAATACCCAGATCGAAGTTGAGCTAGAGTGATGCGTGTATCCCTGGGGAGAGTTCGTTTCTCTTCTGCTAGTTCTGGGTATTTTATTTGAGAACTGGGTTCGCCTAGCAGTTCCTGTGATAAGAGTTTCTTGATGTAATATTAAATGAAATCAATGACTTAAAGTAGATAAGCTCAACAAGGAGCATTCTTCTGAGAACATTTTCGCTGAGGATTATCTCAAACCACAGAGCAGTTTTGGAGTTCAGAGCGAGAATAAACAGAGGATACATAAGACTCACAATCAACACCTTAATATATAAGTCTTCTGATATTGTAGCTTCATTCCTATGATGCCAGTTCATTTTGTACTAATCGAGGATAAGGAAATTCTGCTCAAACTAGGTCTTAAAATCAAAGTATTTTATATGCCGATGTGCAGCCGACAGAAAAGACAGGGCTATAACGTAATAATAAGACAATAATTACATACAACGCGCTGTCTGTCTGGATATAGAAGAAACGGCCGCGCTTCATATAGTTCTGATGCATTAGGTGCTGAACCTATATTCACATATCGGACAGCCAGGCGGCCCTGCGTGCCTTGTAATCCTACACGGTGATATCTAATACTATGTACAAACACGCACCAAATTGGCAATTTATACCACTTGGACAATTTATTACGCAATTTATCATATAATAAATTGTAATAATAAATTTCCAATTTAAAAAAATAGCATAATAAATTGTTTCAAACTGCAAATGCAACCTTGTAAAGTGTGTTTATTGAGTAGATTTAAACGTCAGTTACGCATTGTTCAACTATATGGTTGGCTCATATCATCAGCTAATTTTATTTTTTCATTTCACTGGAGTACGGTTTGTCAAAAGAAGATGGCAAACTCAAAATGAAACCAAAACATTGAACACATTTTCTTACAACACACACACATTTCATAGTTTTCATTCCATTCCATTGGCGTAATCCAGCACGCAAATTTTGACAGTCTGAAGAAAGGTATGTTGTTACTGTAGAGATGAGCCAACCAGCTATCAAATTACTGTTGTGTAAGCTAAATTGAGTTGTATGAACACCATTAAATTTAAATCGAAATTGCCTCAATTTATTTTTCTGTTTGAACATAGTATAAGCTGGTAAATGACTGCATTGAAATCCTAATGACCTGGGAGCCAAAAATAAGGTTTTTTTAGGATGGGTTTCCCGAACATCAGAGATATGAAGGAAATGAACATGAAGATTACCTAGCAAAGCAGGGTGCAGCAGCATTCTATGGTCCAGAGCCCTTCTGTGGACTCACAAGAACTCATCAGGGAAACTATAAGTAACTGGGAAACTTGACAATTCAGACGTCACTGTATTGACTGCCCAAGTCAAAGACAGCCGAACTGTTTATACTTCCGGCAACGAAATATCAGCCAAACTCATTAGTCTAAGCAGGGATGATCTAAGAACTCTCACTGGGCATACTATACGGGACACTGTGGTCTACGATATCACCTAAGTAAGCTAAATATATCCGATACTCATATTTGTCGTTTCTGTAAGCTGGAGGATGAAAACCCGTCACATTCTCGCGAATGGTCGCTCTGGCAAGGCAGAGACTCTCCCATCTAGGTGGGTGACCCTTAATCCCGATGTGATATGGAGTAAAAGCCTGAAGAGGTACTTAGATACATCAAAAGCCTCAACATACAAAATTTGGTGCAATAGATCTACACCAAGCTCGCAGTGCTTTCAGGCCTAATAATAATATTGTAACGAACTTACTGCAATTCCGCTTATTTCAAATCTTCTACTAAGATTCGAATCACTATACTGTTGAATAAATAAGTCCACTATTCAATAATGCAAAATGGCCTTTATTAGACTACTTTCAAAATAACACTACTATTGCTCGCCAGATAACGTCTTAAATCAAGCTGATTGTCGCGTCTCTACTGTTGCGGCCTTTTATACTCTGATATTTCTCGTTTGCATACTTCTAGGCTCTTCCAGAATTTACTTATTACTGCTATATAATTATAACTACAGATGCATGTGTATAGCTCTCATATGCGCGTGTAGTTGTGAGCATCTCAGATAAGATATCTGCATGTGTTTGTGCGTTGCTTCTCCGCTGCGTGTACGTACATATGTGTAGACATAATGATTGAATTATTGATGTGCATACAAGTCACTTCTTAGCATCGCTAAGAGAAGGCAGTACCCTTATTGTTGCTAATATTCGTAACACTGTCCTCCACCTAAGTCTGATCGTCCCGATCAGACAAATTTCTCGATCTAACAGCTGCTAGCTTCTCCAAATGAACCACCCTTCTATTTCGTGGTTTCCCAGTTATTTGTTTGCGGTAGATGGCCTCACTGATCTTCTTCACAACTCTGTACGGGCCTTCCCAACTGCACCGATATTTGGATGGAACACCTTTCCGCCGGTGAGGGTTGTATAGCAGTACCAAATCTCCCTCCAAGAAACCTTCCGAATTAAAGTTCTTGTCATGCCAGTGTTTCACCTTACTACACATTACCCTGGGCCGTTCCCTCACACTCTGTTCTTTGGCCATTGAAGAACTACTTCGCAGAGCTTGATCTTGATGGATTGACTTTGTATCATCAGTATCGTCTTGACGTTTCACAACAGTAGTGCGCGCTGGCTTGAAACCACCCTCGCATTCTTTCTGGAAAATTCGTTGCTTCGTTTTTGTGCGTCCATTTGCTTTTGTCAATGCCAGTGTTTCTCTCGCAGGTACTTTTGATTTCGCTTTATTTGGCCCATTCGATCCATCAGCCTTTGCCTTTGACCTTCGTGGTCTTTGTCGAGTCTTCTCCCCCAGTACTCGATTACTACTGAACCCTTTCGCCAAACTGAAGTTAAGTGGTATATCGTGGTTCTTATAACGCATAATCCTTCTCTGCGTGGCGATCCTGATGTCATGGTCAACTAAGAATTCCACTCCCAATATGACTTCATCAATAATCTCCGCTACAACGAATTTGTGTAGAACCATGACCTCCCCTATAAAGACTTCACATACCACTTCTCCCTAGACTTGGTTACACCCGCCAGTAATCGTACGCAATATTGCTCCAGGTAATGGCTTTACTCTCCTGCTTACCAAATCAGATCGGATCAAGGAATGAGATGCACCCGTATCTATAGTCAGTACACGTTCTTTGCCATCCACATTTCCTCTGACGTTAAGACTACTCGATTTTCTTCCAATTTGCCAGACAGATATCACAGGACATTCAACAGCTGGAGCTATCTCTCGATTTTTACATTTGGAACGCTGGTGCTCATCTCCTCCCGCTTTGCGTTTACGGCCAACCAAGTTGGAACTACAAGGACCGGTGCTGCAATGGTACTTGGGTTACCGCACTTGAAACATTTCATAACTCAGGCATTTTTCTGTTGTAACCCCTTCAGTGCTTCCAAATTGTGTCTATCCAGTCTGGTCTTTCCAGTTCCACGGGTTGAACTTTGTACCCTGGCTTACTCAAAAGTGAGGCTGTTGAGTCAGTGCATGCGATACCGTTTCAGCAAAGAGCTGCGATGATACCTGTTCTGAAATTTGTGTAGACATTCCAGATATACGTGCCTCTTGCGCTTCCAGTTGAGTTTACATATATGTCTTCTGTTTTTCCAAATGAGATGAAATTTGCGACGCCATTTCTGAAATTCGTGCCTCCTTTGACTCCAGTTGAGATGCCATTGTCGATGTTTGTGCAGATATTGTGCTCGACACTGTCTGCGGTGTTTCGTTTTTTTATTCCATTTTTGTTGTTGTTTTGTCGCTATCAAAATGAAAAACATACTTCTCAGCATTGATTCCTTCAAATAACATAGCTACACTTAGTCATCTTTGTAGCTGGGATTTATTGCCAAAAGTAGCCAATCTACGGACTTCCAACTCCTCCTTCAGTTGTTGGATCGTCAATTCACTCAACTTTGCCATGTCCAAGTTGTATTCCCAATCTTCGGAATTTATTCAACAATTCCTCTTCTGACACCAATTGTAACGAACTTATTGCAATTCCGCTTATTTCAAATCTTCTACTAAGATTCGAATCACTAAACTGTTGAATAAATAAGTCCACTATTCAATAACTCAAAATGGCCTTTATTAGACTACTTTCAAAATAACACTAATATTGTTCGCCAGATAACGTCTTAAATAAAGCTGATTGTTGCGTCTCTACTGTTGCGGCCTTTATACTCTTAGATTTCTCGTTTGCATACTTCTAGGCTCTTCCGGAATTTGCTTAGTTACTGCTATAAAATTATAACTACAGATGCATGTGTATAGCTCTCATATCCGCGTGTATTTGTGAGCGACACTCCTATAATTATAATTGCATATTTTTGGGAGCATCTCAGATAAGATACCTGCATGTGTTTGTGCGTTGCTTCTCCGCTGCGTATACGTACATATGTGCAGACATAATGATTGAATTATTATGTGCATACAAGTCACTGCTTAGCATCGCTTAGAGATGACAGTACCCCTTAGTGTTTCTAATATACGTAACAATATATTCACGTGAGCATGTAAAATATTCACTCGTCTGTGTATTAAGACCAGATACATTTGGGCCCTTGTGGTAAACTCAAAAAGCATTCTGTTGTGATCAATCCAACAGCGTCGATTGACATTTATTCTTTCTAACTATTACAGCAACTGGCGCTAGCATATCACCGCACTTACATATTTACATCCTTAATATGTGGTGTTCAGTAACTAAGCGGATGCCTACAACGGCAGCCACTCACGCAATCACTACAACCTGCCTACACGAATTTTGATGACAGGGTAAAAAAGGTGCCTTAGCCTTAAAACGTAAATGACTATGGTGCAACAAAGACCTAAAATATATATTGGTAGTGAAAAAAAGCGAAGGTGCTATAAATTGTTTATAGCAAATCCACAACCTCTCGCTAAACTATAAATAAATTTTCCATAAAAAATCCATAACCTTTTGATAACAAATCGATAACTTTTCAATAACAAATCGATAACTTGTCGGTAACAAATCGATAATTTTTAAAAAAACCAGTAACTTTTAGAAAATTTTTTTTTGATAACAAATCGACAACTTTTCAATAAAGAGACTTTCAAACAAAATATATATAACTATTCGATAACAAACCGACAAAGTTTTTTATAACAAATCGATAACTTTTCAATAGAGAAAAGATAACTTTTTCATAGCAAATTTATAACTTCTAGATAACAAATCTTTCATGCAGCGATAACAAATCGATGAGTTTTTGATAACATATCCACTAATTTTTAATAAATAGTCGACAACTTTTCGATAACAAACAAATAACTCGCTCATGAAAAAATCGGCAGCTCATCGAGAGACTTTGCTATCGATAACACATTTATAACACTTCGATAACAAGTCGACGATAAATTGTCTAATAGTGTCGATTACGATCACGTCCATAGTACGTCGATGACAAATCGATGGCACTTCGATAACAAATTTAGAATACGAAGTCCGGTCTCACTTATGGTTTCGGTTTTTACCCTTTCCTTCCTTTCATATCCCCTTCAAATACATACATCACTCTACGGCATATTAATATCGGACACTACCCTTACGCTTACATTTTACTTACGCGTACATTCCCATGCCGTGAACAGAGATGTTTATAGATAAAACAATATATGGATATGTTACACCATTTTCTAGAATAACATTTAATATTTAAAACGAATAAATTAGGTAGTTCTTTTAAATCGAATAAACAACGTTTTCCAGTGTTAAAGAGTGAGACGGTAATAACTTAGTCGAAAATATTGCACATTTATTTTGGCCCAGATTGAAGACGATTCAGGGGGCTGGGTCAAAGCTTGCTTCGTATATTATACTATAGTCGTAGATTTACTTATGTATACACGTCGGTCCCGATTAGATGCGGTTAAGTCGTGTTGTACAGCGATCAAAACGCAGATTACCCTATGAAGACTTAGTGTATTAAGAACTGAAATTTAGCCACTGTGTATCACTCCTTAACTGTTTCTTATCGGAACAAACATTTATATGTGATATCGCCAACGCTATCGATTTTGAGTATTCAACAACACAAAAATTAATTTTAATTTCATGAGTCTCAATGGAAAAATCTTCAATTATATGTGAAATTTTTGACAAAGTTATTATATATTATTGAAAAAATCTTTTTCCGACTCATAAGGACCACCCTAAAGTACACACATTTTGCATAAAATGTAATTGTTGGTGAGAAAACTGCTCAGAAAAATGTGTTAAATTTTATAAACGAAATTTCTTGAGAAATAAGGGCAGAGAAAATTTTTTTTTGTTGCTATTGATTGATGGGACAATTTGGTTGAACTTCGCATGCTTCCATCTTGGGTGCCCGCCCATTCTTCCACAAGCAAACACCAAACGCATTGATGTCTATTTTGTAAATCGATAGTTGCTGCAGACAAGTATTGATAATGGGCTAACTTTTGCATGCGGGATACATCGAATTTGATGGCTCACTTGTTTGTTGTAAAAGTTAATAAAGTTTGAAGTTTTATGATTTATTAGTTTTAAGTAACAAATATTCTGATAGTAAAATCAATTCTCGCAAGAATAACGTGACACTTTTCGGTAGTTTGAGTAAAAGTTTCAATATATTAATTCATAATTTTGGACTCATAGTTATTTTAGTAGGTTAGGTTAGGTTAAGAGGGTGTGCGTGGGTATTACCCACACTTCCACTCGGAATCATTTTTGTCCATTGTGAGTGGCCTCAGCAAGTGCAGGGTGGCGGCACATTCGTTTAATCTCATTACCTCATAGTGGTCCTTAATGAACTATTTTCGTTCCCTGATGAACCCAAGTAGGAGCGATACGTCCGCCTTTCTAACCTCTGCCACGCTGTCGAAGAACCGTATGCCCAGAAATCTGAGCATACTTCTTGGAAGCCCGGAAATCAGCAGAGAAAGTGGTAGATCGACTCCTCTTTCCACTCATCCCGACAGCTGAGGCTGGTGCCCTTAATCAAGCATGGCCATAGGGTTATATTAGTAAGTAGAATAAATTCTAATTTAAGCCCGGCAAAACCAGGCCGTTTAGATATTATAAAATGTCTAACTATCTCACATGGTGTGACATATATCGAATTGTTTTCTCTTTCTAATGGCACGTTGCCGTGTTGCCAATTAGGTGTGAGGTATTCAGTTTGTAGCTCAAAAATCTATCACAAAATTCATACGTCTCGTATAATCTTCCTGAGTATATAAACTCTTGCGACACCTGGCGATTTTTTTGCTATATGTGTTAAGCGGTCATTGAATTCTGTAGTACATTTTAAATTTCAGGTCTGCTGCTTACCGAGAAATTAATTTGAAAACCAATCGCAAGAACCCAAATACTCGTATGCATTTTCAAATTGTCTCGACAAGTGCGCCGTTTAGCAGAAATGTTTGCAAATTTTGTTGAAATAACTCGATACCCCGAAATGAGAGGTTACTTAAAATCTAACGAAAGATTTCACGTGATCCATATGAATTATCTTAATATCTCTCAATATTTTGAGCCCTGCTCCATCTGTTTAGAAAAATAATTGCATCTTAATTGTTGCATTTTAAACGAGTCAAAGCTTCAGGTATCTAGGCTATCGGAAAGTAAAAACTAGTTCCTGGCGCCACCTCGTGACTGTTTTTGTGAATTTGTCATCAAATTCTAAAATATATAGCAATTTTCAGGAACTCGTGCTCACGGTTTTTTCAAAAACGTATCTTCTCAGAATTCGGTAGAAACATTTTTTCTGCACTTTTCAACACGCTTTCATTAGCTTCACTTATATGTTTGTATGTAATTCTCCTTGGGCAGCTAGTGGCTTATGACTGTTAGAGTACCCGTGCACGGTAAGTGCGTTCGTTGGCCGAGTTGTCCGGTTCGAAATAGCAACTGATTTTAGAAATGTAACCGATACCTGAAAAATATCTAGTTCTATAACAGCACTCGGTTCTGAAGAATACTCAGTTCTGAAAAAATTACGGGTGCAAAGTACGCACTTTAAAAAAAGTACTTTGTTCAAAAAAGTATCCGGTTCTTAAAAAGTACCTACTCGGTTCCAAATTAGTATACCATTCAAAAAAAAATTATACGGATATAGAAATTATCTGACTCTTAAAATGGACATGTTTCTGAAAAAGTAAGTGCTTCTAAAAAAGTATTCGGTTCAAAATAAGTGTCCGGCTTCATAAAGGTATACGGTTCCAAAGTGCACAGGGTTTAAAAAAGTACCCTGTTCTAGAAAATATCTGGTTCTTTCTTAAAAAGTAACTGCTTCTGGGAAAGTACTCGTTTCAAAAAAGTACCCGCCTCTAAGAAAGTACATATTTCTAAATAAGTAGCAGCTCCCAAAATATATCTATTTCAAACAACAAGTCAAAAACAAAATAAGTCAAAAACAACAAGCCCTAAAAAGGTGACCCTTTTTTCAAAAAATGCATGCTTATGCGTCTCAAATACTTCAGTAGTACCTTAACCCGTAAAACACGATTTATGAGTTAACAAAGAAGCACCGAGACATCTCCTCATTTTTGCATTCCGCTTTGAGTAGAATCAAACCAAAACAAGCAAATAGCGTAAAATTAATCGCCAACATTAACTTTATTACAGCAGCATATCCATCCACAGTCACAAGCTTAAGCGTAGATTCAATATGCCAGCAACTGAAAATGCAAAAAATAAGTCAAAGTAACCCAAGTGCCCAACTATTTTTGTGTAAGGCGGTTAGTTGAACAGTCATTTGGTTTATGTTAGCGGCTGCTGTAACGATTTTGTCCGCAATATTTTCAATTGCACATAACGCTAAATTGATGATTTTACATACATACATGGAAAAATCGGGCATCATATCGATTACAATCGCTTGAGTCCTTACCGCCGATGATCGCCTAGTGGCTACTTACATATGCACATTTGCTCATAGACCTGTTTAGTTTGGTTAGCTACCATACTGCAATAAAAGCAACATTAATCTTTATGCATTGTTAAATTTTATTAGAATTTTAACCGACAACACTAACACTAACATAGCAGATGCTTACAAAAACACTAGAACTAAAAAGTTTGTATGTGTTGGTGTTATAAACAAGCGCGTACTAACACCAACGTTTGACTCCTTTAACTGGCTTGACTTGCTTTGACTTCAAAACTGCATTGCCGGCCCATTGCACCGCACCCGCACATCCCAAATAACCGCATATCTCTCTATTTTTCTTCCTATTCTTATTCTGCTATCTCTCTCTGTCACTTTCCACCTCTTTCTAGTTGGTTGTAATATTTCTTGATGCCACATCTACAATGAATTATTATGGCTGTGGGTTTTCACGAATTTTAATTGAATAAATTGTGTCCTTTTTCGAGTAATTTATTTTTCACTGTGATTGTTCCGGTTTGTGTGTTTGGACTAACTGTTTTTGAAAATTTATTGTAATTTTTCTGCGCACTTAACTGCGGGTATTTATTAATGGCTAGGAAGTTATAAAAAAGTTTAAATAAAGTGCAATATTTTTGTGCGCGAATCAGAAAGGTTTTCGTTTCAAAGACATAAAACTCTAGAGACAAGCGTCACTCATTATTGGTTGTTTCGTTTTTGCTTTATTCTTTTCAACATATTAGCAACGATATTTTCCTATAATAACCAAGCACTTTTTTCAGATACACGTCTTTTTTAAGGATTCTCGTACATTTTCCAAACTAAGTACTTTTTCGAATCCGGTTTTTTTAGAACCGAGTACTCTTGGAGTCCGAGTGCATTTTAAGAACCAGTGTAACATGCCTTAGAATTCCTCATACTTTCACTGCACTCAATGTCCAATATGTAGCCAACACATCATGTAGCAAAATATAATAATCTAAATAGCCACTTGAGCTCAGCATGAATTTATGCATGCTTGCACATTAGGGTGGGTCGATTTGTATGGACGAAAGTTAACCGATATCGCGCATCGATTTTTCGATAGGATTCGGCCTAATGAAACAAAGTTCCACTACGTATACCCATAAAAATAATTTGCGAGCCAGCGAAATTTCATTTTTTTTACTTTTTTTGACTTTGATTTTTAAGTTCTTTTTCATGACCTACTAAAAAAATGTTATATGTATACTGTCCGACCCAAAAATGTCCGCTAAAAACGTTGTCATATACAGTTTTTTAGCGTAAATTTTGGTTCGGACTGGGTATACATGAAAATTTTACAGTCAAATGAAAATTCTTTTAGTAGGTCATGAAAAAAACCTTAAAAATCAAAGTCGAAAAAAAGTAAAAAAAAATGAAATTTCGCAGGCTCGCAAATTATTTTTATGGGTATGCGTAGTGGAACTTTGTTTCATTAGGCCAAATCCTATCGAAAAATCGATGGCGCGATATCGGTTAATAAATTGACCCAGTCTATTGCACATATTTGTTTACGTCTGTCAATTAGTCACGCTGACTGACAACGCTTGTCTATTTGTCACATTGACAAACAAATACATTACACATATATATGTACTTATGTATCTAATAGGTTATTGTATATGTTGATTGCTAAAGAAATTATGTACATTTAGTTTGTAAGTATTAGTGTAAATATGTATCTATAAAGTAAGAATATTTTTGTATAAAAGGAAAAGTATTTTCAAATAAAATTTAATCTGTACTTTGATTCAACCATCAGCCAACTCGTTTTACTTTCTTTACACCAGATCATTTTTGGAACGGAAGGAAGTTATTCGGGATCCGGGTACTATCGTCTTGGGACCGGGTACCTTTAGAAGTGGGTATTTTTTGGTTTTTCAGAACCGGGTCGTTTTCCGTTCTGTATACTTTTTTTAGACGCGGGTATTCTTTTGGATCCGGGTACTTTTTCGAATCCGAGTACTTCGAACGAAATACTCTTTTATAAGAACCGAGCACCTTCTTAAAAACCATGTGTGTGCAATGCGGACTTTTTGGCGGATCCGCATAATTTTTTAGAATCGGGTACTTTTTATGATGCATAACCGGATACTTTTGGAACCGGGTACTGATTTTAGAAAACGGATATTTTTTAGAAATATTTTTGTTTGTTCACACTTGAAAATAACAGGTGCTCATGTTGTAGCCTCAATGCGTGTGCTAAAAAAAATAAGACTGGACTAACATGAACGCATCTTTAGTGGCTTTAATTCTTGGCACTTCATCGCCAAAATTAGGGGAGCTCTTTAAAAGAGAACACAAAAATGGAGTTGCATTTCAAAAACCTGATAGTTTAGAGGTGTGAACACAAAAGCACTATCATGTTATTGTTGTTGTTGGTGTTATTGTATTAACGACAAAAACACTTCCCGAAGGTTCTGGGAAGTTTTATCGATGTTGATGGTCCTTTGCTGGATATAGATCCGGTAAGTTTCGGTAATAAAGCACCATTAAGGTACTAGCCCGACCATCTCGGGAACGATTTATATGACCACATAAACCTTCTAGGCCATACCGCCCCACACCCCCTAGTTCCTTGAGGAACTTGTGGTCGCCAGAGCCTCGCCTGCTAAATATGTGTATGATACTTTCATATTTGTAACAGGATTCCCCTCGCGTAGGTGAGGTTGTCAATTGGGTTGCGGAAGATTAGAAGCTATCATAAAGTAATATCATCTTTTACACTTGCGGAGTTTAATCTGGCAACAGTCTTAGTCTAATCTTTGATTACAGTTTCGTTCACTACAAGACCCAAATAGCCAAAGAAAGAGAACTTCGAAGGTTGCAGTGGAATCACAGTTATAAGCTGGTTCAGCAATTTTGGCGCCTTCTTCACTCCTGCAGTATTTTTCATGCGAGGGCTTATGCCATAAAAAATTCAAAAACATTGCTACGGGATTGAAAAGTTTCACCGAGGAAAATAGCGGCAGAGCAATATTATAGAGAATGACTTTTCCTGGTTAAATGGCCTGTGTCTTAAATGGATGTAATGAAAGGGAGTGATCCGAACTTTTGCCACCGAAATAAATTTTTGGGGAAAGTCGAAGATCCACTATTAGGGCAACGTAGTTTTTTGGAAAAACGGGATGACTGTGAGGTTTTAAAGTGCTTACGCCTCTTTTTAGTTAGAAAAAGAAAATTTCTTCTCAAAGCTAAACAAACAAATTGTACCATCGCATTTATGCTACGACGATGGCTTATATCACTAGAAAAGTTTACATTATGTTTATGACTAGAATTTCACCCCAGCGGGTTTTGGGGTTAGAATACACCCGCGGTAGGAATGCCTGTATAAGAGGCGACTGAAACACAAAAATTATTCAAGGGATCGTGTAGCACAACCCTCTAAAAGGTTGCCATTGCAATCTATAGTTTACGAACCCAATTGTCATCCCCACCTACCAGTGGAGAATCCTGTTTATTTAGCAGCCGGGGCTCTGGCGATGCCAAGCTTCTCATGAAACTAAGGAGTGGGGGGCAGTTTGGCCTAGAAGGTTCAATGTGGTTATATTGAATCCTTTCAGAGTTGGTTAGGCTAGTACCTTTGTGGTGCTTGTTACCGGAACGTACCGGATCTATATCGGAATAAGGACCATCAATATCGATAATATTTCACAAAATCTTCGGAGGGTGTCTTTATCGCTAAAACAACATTACGACAGCAACATATAATGTAGAGCGATCATAATCCTTTGTTTTACAAAAAAGTTTAGCTAAGCATGAAATTTTGCCCAAATCTTTTATGCACGCAACTATAGTTTTGATTGTCTGAAATCAGATTCAGTTTAGCCAATAACTGTTTATTTGCTTCTTGCCGAGAGTAATAAAATGCCATCTACTGTGCTCAAATCTAAGAACTCATTCGATTTTGTAAGCGTTTCTGAAGTGATAAAACTTTATGAACAAAGAAATTCATGCAACTGCACATCGCCACTTTACAAAGGTTTTATGCAGCTTTCGATGCATTTTTAACACATATAATGCCAATTTAATGACTTTCTATATCATAAATTGGCTCACATATAAATTACAGATTCACAAAAGAAATCCGTTATTTACAACTTCATTCATTCAACGCCTCTTCAGCAATTAAGCTGAAAATTAAATGTGGTGTTAAATACGTGCTCAAGCAATTACCGTTAAATGAGTGCCACTTCTACTGCAAATAGACCAAAATAGACAATGGCAAATGAACAATGACCGGAATATAGAATCAGGAAAAAAACGGTGTATAAAATTACTTTAAAAACCATTGAATAAATGTTTTAATTCACTTTTGGAAATTGAAAAAGGAAATGCGAATACTTGATGTGAGGTAGAAGCGCAAAATCGTAAGTTTATAGCCAAATGACCAATGATGTCATTGGGGAAAGTTCGTTAATTACAAACACTTTTTTTGGGAAAAAAAGAGCGAGTACCAATTACACATGGAGTTCGATGGGTAAGCATACTGGATACAACTCGACAACTAATATTTTAAAATCATCAATCAAGACTTCGTTCCGTAGTTGAAGATCAGCAAAAATAGAGGTAACTTAATCGGAGACAAATAAACACAAATTTGCTACAAATCGATGAGTCGTCGCAAACGTTCTTATCGATAACAGACCGATAACGATCCCATAGATTGGCTGTAACAGACCTATAACCCTTCGATGATAAATAGATACTTTATAGATAAGAAACCGTTATTTTTTTGAAAACAAGTTGCTCTTTTTTAACAACAAATCGATACACCAGCGGGTTAGGGCGCTTAGAATATACCTGCGACAGGTATGACTGTCGTAAGAGCCGACTAAAATACTAAACTGATTAAGGGTTTGTGTAGCGCAACATTTTCAAGAGATTACCAGCGTAATATATAGCTTCTCCAACCCATTCGTCAACCTCACCTATCCGTGGCGAATCCTGTTTCTTTAACAGCCGAAGTTTTGGCGACCCCAAGTTCCTCATGAATCTAGGAAATGGTAGGGCGGGATGGCCTAGAAGGTTTTATGTGGTCATATCAAATCGCTCCCGCAGTGGTCGGGCTAGTACCTTAATGGTGCTTGTTACCGGAACGTACCGCATCTGCATCCGGCAAGGGACCCTCAACATTGATAAACTCCCCAGGGCCTTGGGGAGGTCCTTATCGCTACAAGAACGACAACAACAACAACAAATCGATTTTTTTTCTCGCCGCAAATCCACATATTTTGGTTGAAAAATCAATAGCTTTTCAATAACAAATCGATATTTTCCGGTAACAAACCATAACACGTCGATGAATAATCATTAACCTACCGGTCTGTTATCGGCTGCAAACTTATAACATTTCTATAGCAAATCTATAGCGCGCCTATACCTTTCCGATAACACACCGACAACAAACCGATAACAAATGTATAAAAACCGATAGCTCGTCAAATAGAAACGGGAAAACGCGCCGGAAACTCATGGATAACAATTTGTTTACACTCAAACTTACTCACGCTTACATTTTGGGTTCTCCCACACCCAATTGCTTACACATACATACATCCATGACTTATGTAAGTGGATGCCTTTTGGGTTTCATCACCGGCCGGGTGGAGAAGTGTGCGCTGCGTTTATGACCATAACGATACCCTCCGCTCAGTCGTGACTACGTCCGTCGACCAATGCGTGAGCACCAGGGGCTACTGTGGTGCTTTTCAGATGCACTGCATCTCACACTGGCCAATTCACCGGTGCACACAGTATAACAGTATCTACACAGCAGATATCGAGGTGTGGAATAACAGCGAGGAAGCCAGCAGTAACGCGTGACCTCGCAGTTCTGTTGTAGATCATCACCCCCGTCATCACACCGCATCTACCGTTGACGATAGCCCCCAGAGATCCGACCGATCTACAAGTAAAGCCGAAATGGATCTCCGTAACCGCTTTGTTACCCTGGAGCCTCCCGACCTTCCGGTATGTGCGCCTTTGCCGATTGGTACCAATGGTATCATACCGCAGCCCAGTTTTTGTCGTCTTTCCGTCGGTATAACAACGCTGTGAATCCACTATTCAGCTGCTGCCATCTGCTGCAGTACCGGCGTCGTAATACTCCGTCACTGCAATGACCGCTGCCCGCCCACTATCATACTGATGCTCAGAGGTGGCCGTGGGCTCTACCCCTCGTTTGTACTACTACCACTGGTCACCGCTGTTCAGCTGCTACTGTCCGCTATCAAGCTTCTTTTATCCGTTGCATCAGCCGTTGCCTTTTAATACATTTGCCATGACTACTGGCTGACTGCTGATCTTCTCACCGTGAGAGCAATAGCCGATGCGTCCGCTCTCAACATCTGTGTCCCAGATCGCTAAGTTAAGCCACCTATGTCTCTCAATTCTAAATCTTTTAGTACGGAAAGCTGCTGCTCTGTAAATCTCAAGGCGTGTGTGTTTGTGCGTATTCATACTTAGCACTTACGCTGTAGGAAAATGTCTAGTTTTGAACTGGTATATTTCTAGTTCAGCCAAAGCCATAACCAATCGTTCTCAATCTCTTTACATTCCTTCAACTGGCAAATTTAACATGGTGATGTCCTGGGTGGTGAAACTGCTCTTCACTGCATTACCTGTTCTAAAGTGTTGTTTCACAAATTAATGAATTCCTTTCAGGGTAAATACTGTGATTTTATTATGTGGAGGTTTATGTGAACTCTACTTGACTATGGATTTACTAAGTGCCATCTCAGTTTCTACGAAACACACCTTATCATAATTTATTGATTATTTTTTAACCGCCTAAGCGATTTTGGCTATTTCGTAGCAAGCCACGCCAGCTATCCCTGTTTTGCGATAGCTGACGTCAATTGGGACCACTAGCTGAGCTCGAGTCTTCCTCCACCTGCCTCTCCTAACTCAGTGGAAGTCTTTCCCTTCCTTTGCTTCCAAATGACTATAGTCATACCTGCGTAAAGGTCATACAGCTAATCATTATACTTTCTTCGATACTCGCTGTGTGCATCACGCACAGGACCATTAATCTTCTGGAACTTTTATCTCGAACATCCCAAAAGTCAACTCATTTTTTTCGATACCGTCCATGATTTCGAGTGATACATCAGGACAGGTATGTTGAGCGACATTTTCGTTCGTCGGTAGAGACTTTACTTTTCAATTGCCTACTCCTAGTCCAAAGTAGTAGTAGTAGTGGCAAGAGTTATTCTCCGCTGTCAACAAGTGTTACCCACCCATAATCCTGTTTAAAAATACTTTGCGTTGAGGACCTTCATGTACTCTAATTGTTAATATTATTTAATTTTTTCTTGATTTGTATTCTTCTTCTTAGTTTTTAATTTTCATCTCAGACTTTAGAGGTTTGTCGTTGCTGTTCATTGTCCTTTGTGGAATACCGGTACGTGTTGGAAAACTAGCGCGATAAGCGTACTAACTCGACCAACATGTGAAGGAATTTCTATGTGAACATGTGGCGTCAAAACTGAAGATGAAATGCCCTATCTTCTCCTTCTATGGAGAAATTGTGGTAGCCAGAACCTAGCCTACTAAATATGTGTATGATACAATATAAGTTTGTGACAGGACTCACCTTCCGTAGGTGTCTTTAACAATGGGGTTGACGAAGCTATTAATCGCACATCGCTATTAAGCTGCAGATAGCTGTAATTAAGCTTCATGAGCATTTTAGAACTTAGTTACCTGATTACCGTAATATTTATATGAAGTAAAATTAAGGAGAGGTGAAGGAAAAAAGTACTAAGGAAAGAATTTAGCCTGATTGCTTTTATCTCCTCGCTTTGTATAGAAACCAGCCTCAATCATACAATTCTGTTCCTACTTCACTTATTTACTCCAACAGGTGTTATTATAATAACTTGAAGTGCATCAGCTGTGTAACATAATCGTAACTCATTATTTATCTTCGCATTTTCTTATAACATTTCCAACAAACAATCTACATTGCGGTTACTCATACGCCCTGGCGTACAATTGTTTTGGCGGTTTTTTCGTTCAACACTTCCACAAATTCTTTGTTCGTCATATATGGATTTTTCTATTCAGCGATGAATGAAGAAAATTATAAATAGATTTACTTAATAAAGATAAATATGATGATGTATATAAGCATAGTTGAGGAATTTCATGGCTACATTTTAATGGAGAGAGAATGAATCAATTAATCAAGATATTCGACGTGAAGGCTCATTAATAAATGAGTTGGATTATGTGCTCAGATGAATATAAGAAAGAATTTGAACGCTGAATAAATTTCAATGAGTGCTGCCAAACATTTGACTATTCTTCTTTTTCTTTTGATGGGCATGCAAATAATAGAATCGTAAAAATAATTCTATAAGCAAATTTAAAAATTGTTTCACTTGGTCTCTATTGCTGAATTGTATGCGAATTGAAAGATTTTAATTCATAACAGATTTTTGTGAGTATACTTAATTGACCTTATTTCACATAAAGCAGCCAATTAAGTACGAAGTGAGTCGTAGCCCTTTTATGCACCTCGTAGGAGTGTTTGCGTATAACTTCCACATTTCACATTTGGATGATGCTCATTGCTCATTGCTCATTGTTTTTGCACTCGGCCGCGAAAAAATAAGTAAGGTTAGGTTACACAGTTCGGTCAATAAAGACCTCACATAGACTACATACATATTTCCATAGTGTTGTCGGATTTGAGTTCGAAGGACAAATATAAAATCTCATTCAGGTACAAGAGGTGGTTGAACTGGCCCGTTAATAAGACCACACATACTCTGAATGTGTCCAGTGTTACGAGAATTTGTTTGACGACCAACGGAAGAATTCCATCAAGTAACATGACTTATATTCTAGCATAACTCCGTTCTCTTGGCAATACTAAAGTTTTCTAGGACCTAGCTTAATGCTGCCCCGAATCTGGCAATTCTGCCGCCCCTTATAATTGTAGTATTACCTGTGAGCGCAAGATGGATCACAGAACGTGCTCCACCGTTCTTTCATGCATCTCGCACGTTCCTACCTTTGCTGTTTCTGGACTGAGACCTACTTATAAGCATGTGACGCCGAGAGAAGGCAGTGTCCGGTTAGTATGCCATCGTGACTTAATCTTGTTTTACCCTGCTTGATGATCATATGGAGTTTCTGTCTTCTTTGAATTCTCGGCCAACGGATTGGCACATCTATTTATTATCGTTTCAAGCGAGTGTTGCAAATGCAACAACGCTCATTTACAACATTATCGCCTCGTTCGTAACTTTCTATCGCTGTATGATCGGAACTCCAGTGTAGATGTATGGTCGCGATCTGAACGAAGTCTGTGCACGGCTTCTTTGCATTCAACACTCTTGATGAATTTTTGTGTTAGATAAGTGCCTTAAGCGCCGCCTGACGATCAATATTATATCCAGTACTAACTTTACAGAATAGACGTCCCCTTGACAGACACAGAACTTTTCTAGGAGCATGGTTAATGTATCTCGAGAGATTTGCAAAAAGCTGAACGCCGGGTGCCCACACTCCTTTAATATCTGTTGTACAGGTGACGAGGCTTTGTTATAAGCATGGGAACCAGAAGGCAGTATTCTCTTAGTATGCCCGGTCCTTGCAGCTTAACTGCGGTAGCGTTTTGGGACTCTAAAAACCTTATTTATGGAGTACTAAGAAGAACTTTCTGAGCCGGAGGGTTTTATTCATTGGGCATTTCAACAAAGACTGCGAAGCTTTTGTTTTTATTCACTGCAGCCACATATCTTTTAGAAACCAGAGCATTAGGAAAACGCTGGCACGGCTGGCACATTGCTGGGCGTACTCGGTTGTACACAAGATGACTGGAGTAATCATCAGGTGTCTGTTTTGACAAGTCGCTACTAAACAGCAATACTTTCCGTGCGCATTGATTACAAAGAGCCGTAAGGTGCTTGCTGTTACTGTTACACAACAATAATAGTCAAAAGTCCAATTTCTCTTTTCGGCTGCAAGACTAACGACGCCACGGTTACCTACTTCTGCTCGTTGTGGTAGACATGGCGCAGCCCTATTTTTTTTGCCCTGCCATATCCATCGCACATGCTACATGGCGCTGATATGAGTTTGTTCAATCACGAGAACGTCAACTAGCCAAGCGAAGGCACTTTTCTGTAAAAGTTCCTGTGACTATCTTGAAAGGACCGATGCAGAAAGGAAAGTCTCCCCCTCACGCAATGAACATGGCTAAACTATGGCTCAGAGGCCTTAAGTTCACAGTTCGATTCATCACTGCATTTTTTACTTCGATGTTGAAAATGCATTTACCAGCTAACTCAGCATCGGTTCTATCTAAGGAGGTCCACATGTAGCTGCTTTGAAGGTAGTCTGCTAGAATACGCAATATTGGTAAAGGAAGATATTTTGCTTAAGAAGTGAGAAACAATCAATTTTTTTTCAAGCTCCAATTTTAGAGAATGTTCCTTTTTTAACACTATGTCCTTTATATAACACGATAGACCTAATTTCCCTGGCGGCCTTCCCCAGGGATCTGCGCTCGGTCCACTGATACTGAACTATATGTACAAAAATATACATCAACTCATCCCAAGCCGAATAAACCGGGGCATTCTTACTTAGGAAATTTAATGCAGGTTCAGCAAGTTCGTTGCTTCCTGCTCTCAAATGATGACAAACTTTAAACAGTTTGTGAATTTATAGATCTAGGTAGTAGAATTAGATTCAATTTGTAATTTGTAATCAGTAAGTCTCATTTATGTTTTAAGCCTCTTCTACTTTTGCATAATGCGGCGAATGGCGAAATGGTGTTGCCTTCCTGTGATTTCGTAGTTAGACTGGGACTGTCAAATGTAAAAAAAACGAAAAAACTTTTTAAGCTGGATTCAATCAATTTACATCCAATTCACCCTAGAACGGATGTCATATAGGCATTCTAGGCATCCGATTTTACTAGGAAGATCGAAAAACAGCCGTAAACTGAAGGGATGCCACACAAGACGAATTCAATGCAAGCTCTTGGCATCCCATCAGCTGATTATGTAGGCGCGATAACCTCCGAGAGATCTAGGCCGAGCTCTCTTCAACTTGCTTCGTGCTCCTTTTGATTTTCCCTACAAATTGGCCGGAGGGACCTACATGTTTTAATGCCGACTCCGAACGGCATCTGCAAAGCATATGAGTTTTCACTGAGAGCTTTTCATGAAGAATACACCCGGAGCGCTGCCAAACATTGCCGAGGTGCGACCGCGCTTAGAAAAATTTCTTCTATTGAAAAACATATTTCTAAAATTTTGATGTTGCATTGCCCGGGTGCGAACCCCGTGGTGTAGGCGGAGCACGCTACCATCACACCACGGTGGCCGCCATTAGAAGTACAATGAAGTCCACAAAATCTCGCGTAATCACCACACATTGATCTGTAATAATCTCGCAAGAGCCCGGCAGAATATCAGTAAAAGAAATCATTACAAATTTTCTTTTGGAGTTGAGCATGTACGGCGATTTTGGCTGAATTGGTTTTGCTATTTCCTTTTTTTTATTAGCCCAAAGCGAATTCAGTACCAGGTATTGTTACCCAACAGCTGATTGCTTCTTCTTGATTATTTTCCGTATAACGCCACATGATTAGCCTTGAACCAGACGAATCCATGCCAGGCGGTGGCAAAGCGAATTCAACAAATTCGCCGTGCAGAGAATGTCAAGTCAGAGAAATTTTAATTGATTTCGTTTAACTGACATGTTAAAGTAAAAGCGCTGTATAGAAAATAATCAGGAAGAAGCAATCAGCTGTTGGGATAACAACCATAGATTAGATGATACGAATCTTTTGTTTACGCTCTCATATTTTCGCTCTCACGAGGGATTTATCTCTAGTTGTGCTGGCAACAATCACAGACAAATCCCTCGCGCCAGCTGAAGCGGGTGCCAGAACAAAAAATGTGCCAGTCAAAACGAAAACGTGCCAAAAATTTTGGTAAACTTTAGTTTGACCTACAACTGTAGAATAGCGTTCAAAAATTATGGAAAAAGGATAAAATACTTTTTTAGTGTAAGTATTATTAGTTCGAAGGCGGAGGGTAAATATTATTTCCCATTCAAAAGTTATCACTAAAAACAGGTTTTGTAAATATGAACTCCCGATGCAACCATTCCATTTTGATTACAGAACCTGGAACGCCAGACATGTAGGATAAGCCCTATCCATTAAATAATGTTAACTATTATATCGTAGGTCCGATTTACTGAATTTCAAAGAATATATGGTTTTCACTGCGAGTTAAATGCGTTACAATATTTGACTATTAATTTAATCGAATGTTAGCTTTACTTAGATTTTTTTATATTTAACTCTAACTAGTCGTATTATTGTAAAATAACTTTAAGGAAATAAATATTTTACGACTATCATTTTTTAAATGATTGAAACTATAATCGCCGAAATGTATGTCAAAAATCCCCATTTTCAGATCTATTAATTTTGTTTGGGGTGGCATCATTGATAAATGTTATAAAAAATGTGCATTTTGACAGCGCTCTCTCGAAACAAAGAGTTGCAATCCATTCATCTATGCATAACAACACTCTGTACTGAATTCGCATTGTCTTGACCGAATGCGAGTCAGCGAAGTCAGTGCTATTTCTCTTTTGATTTGTCATTCCTTTGTACGGCGATTTGGTTTGAATACGCAGGCCCGCCGAGAGGGGGGTGGTAAGGGTGGGATACCCACCGGGCGCGAGTTTCTACGGGGCCCGGATTTCAGTCCAAATCTCAAAATTTGGGAAAAATTTAATATGTACTTACAACTGTAGTAACTTTGTATATGCATGCATATCTACGAATTGAACATATGTATATTTCAGTAATATTCTGTTGCATAATATTCTGCAATGCAGTAACACGCACATACCTATTTACATCTTAAAATACATATGTTATAATGCTCAGAAAGAAGTTTCCTTGTTAATTTACTAAACGATCATGTACATATGTATGTATATGCGGACATGCATATTTTCGCTTTAATTCTGTCAATGTTCATTTAATTTGGCCAGTATGCATAATATATCATATGTATGTATGTGTGTATCATATTGCTGCTTTCCATATAATTCTACCAATGATATTTTGAAATATGGTCTTTGAGAAATATATCAAATAAGTTATTGCAAATAGCTTTGAAGTATCTAATTTGGTGAGATGAGAATTGAGAAGATCAAAATCAAAGATGACTAGATATTCGACTCTCTCAATAACTCTCATTTTATCACGCACTTAGCCCATGAACTAGTTTTCGCAGCTGGCAACATTGCCAAACGATGGGCTAGTGAACAGCTGACATACAAAGTGACCAAGTACCACTCAGTGTTGTTGTGATAGTTGAAGTGTGTGATTATTTCTTGTGTTTATTTCTGATTACAGGTGATATTTGATATTTTTATTTTGTCTGTTGAATGTTTTCCGCAAAGTTTCCGGCTAAATACTCAGATCGTCTGTACTAACCTCCCTGATTGACTGTATATCTCATTCAAATTTTAGTTGAAAAGATGTATTCGCATAAGTCCGGTTCCCAAAAGCGTAAAGACCGCTGCACTCGAGCGAAGCACTTGCAAAAGCACAAAAGGCACAACGAACTCTGAAGCGTTCAACTTTCAGCAGAATGCGAATTCAAGCTCTACGACTCCTGCAACGTGACAAGAACTCATGCCCTCGCCAGTCTGAAAAACCTGAAAATTCTTCAACACAGCCAGTTAACAACGACATACAAGGTGAGCCGAAAAAATACTTCATTCAGTTCTCAGTTCAGAGATGATTAGAATGTTGAGCTAGATAACTACGAAAACGATGACACCACTGTTGAAAAATTGTTACCTCAGTGGAAATACGATACGAATGAAAAATTGAATACGAAATTTGTTGATCAACATTCGTATGATTACGATATTGGTACTCTCGAAGCTGAGTCTTACAACCGCAAGAAGTCCAAGAACTCCTCCGTCGAGGTCATTCCAAATGCCGTCAACTTTTCCTCGGGATCGATGGCGAGCCATTTCCATTTTCACTTCTGTCTACTATTTGCCTAACGGTGAAAAAATTCAACGTGACTGGTTAGTTTGAGTCAAACGAAAAGCGCGTTTTATTGCCTCCCCTGTCCGCCTTCTTAGTAAAAATACGTTGAATTGTTCAAAATGTGTTGTCCTAACGGCTATTCTAAAGCACAATTTTGGAAAAAGTTGTATCTTAAATTTCCGTCACATGAAAGTAGTTACGATCACATTCAATGCTACGTAAAGTGTGTGATTTAGAAGTACGCATTGAAAAGACTCAGTTGTCGATATGATGTTGAGGGAAGAGATAGCGGTGAAGCGAAAAATTGGCCAGAGATCAGAAGCGCATTTTAGACACGATTCTATTTTTGGGTGAAAGAGGATTAGCTTTACGAGGAGAGATTATTTAGTCGGCCAAAAAAATAACGGAAACTTCATGGGAATCCTTGAATTAATCGCTCGCTATGACCCAATACTTCATTTCAGAATACGCTTTGATACTGCTTTGCATGAATTGTCCTTGGTAGTTCTCATATATCATTAACACTTTCAAGCAACAATTTTATTTATTATCCGTACAATTTAAAGTTTAGCACTTAACAATCACACATTCGTCTGTATGTTTAATGGCGGATGACCTGTCCAATCAACCGCTAAAGAATTGTTTAATTTGTATGCAATATAAAATGAAAACCAGTGATGATAATTGTGGGATTTATGTTTACAGATATTTATTGTATAATTATTTAATTATGAATTTAACTGTAATTTAAAAACCGAGTAAATATGCACATGAACAGTTGGATACGCACTAATGGATTGCAGTTAATAGTTCAGCTTCACTATGGCTTTAACAGCATTTATTTACTTCAAGGGTTCAATTAAAAAAATGCAGCCTGAAATATATGCTGTAAAAATATGAACTCTTTTAATAAGTTTTGAATATGAACTTAAGAATTCTACCTACCAAATCAGATCAGATCAAGATCATACTTTTATGCTGCAGTTTTACTGAAAACTCTAGTATTTGAAGCTGCGAAGCTCTGTTATATTGCGCTTGGTTTGTAGATCAGTTTAGATATTGCCCTTGTTATGACTTCTTTTGTATATTCTGTTAAACCAAAAAATTTGAATTCGCCTGCTTTTCGAGTACTTCCGAGTTACTCTCTGTTCTATTTTATTCAAAGCTTCTCTCCCTGCTTGACAAGTATTTTGCGGTGGCTTGAATGTTAACAATCACAGTTTTACAAGCTGTATGGGTATCAGTGTTTTGCAAACGTTCTTCGTCATTTGAATAATTGCATGAATCTTCACTCCGACTTCCATCGTCATAGGCAGGCTTACAACGGCCGGCGTACGGCAGTCTGACTGCGATGGTGATTCACAGCTGGCATATTAAATCTTGTTCTTGGACGTTGCTTGAGCGACTTCCTGCTCGCACTTCGTTAAATCTAACTGATTCACAGGAGCTACTGTTTCCTCTACCACGACTATGACTTCTATTGCGGCGTTGTTATTTCTACGATGACGTCTTCGCTTTGTGTCATTCCCATTACGTAGCACAGCAAAGCGAGCATTCATGGCAAATTCAGCAAAACGTGCTTCTTGCGTTGAAAGAAGACATATATTATTTATGTATATTTGTTCATGTAAGCGAAATTTTAAACAAAAAATGTACGCAAATATAATTTGAAAAATTAAGACAATTACAAAACTTCTAAAACTTCAAACAACTTTTTTTTCTAACTAGGGATGTGTTTCTACTGATATATACATATATCAAGCAAGTACGGCACAAGGTGATTAAACGTTATCAGCTGTTTGCTTGTTTCAAGGCGAATCCAGAACCAGGTGATGTTATCCCATCACTCATTGCTTTTTCTTCATATTTTCAAGGCACGTCTTGGCACAGCAAGCTGTCTGTTAATAGCAAGGCAAATCTATACCAGGCAGCGGCAAAGCGAATTCAATCAATTCGCCGAGCAGAAGAATTTCAAGTAAGAAAACTTTAATTGATTTCATTAACTGACATATTATTTACAAGGCGTTGTATGCAAACTTATCAAGAAGAAGCAATCAGCTGTTGGGATAATAACATCTGGTACTGAATTCGCCTTATAGCACAACACTGCTTTTCGCCTGATATGAAATATATTTCTTGTGATTAAAAAATCCTAATTTAAAATGCGGGTTGGGTCGGTATTCGCTTTGCTATTTTGTGTAGTCCATCCTTTGATGCGAGCGTGAAAATAAGTGTGAATTTAGGGTGAATCTAGAAATGGTGATTGCGTGATACTAAAATGTGTGCCTACCGAATTCGCCTTAAAATTAAATGTCAAATCAATAGAGAACTTACGTTCTTTCCTTCTATTCCTCTGATTCAAGAAAAATCGCAAAACAAGAAAAGGGCTGAACTCGCCGTTTATAGAAGGCGAGAACAAAATATTTAGACCCGATTCGTCGTATCTCAACTGTCATAAAGGAAGAATTTTATATTTGGTTTAATAAATATTCCGAATTCTGTATTTTTGTGACAAATCAAGCCAACAAAAATAGTTGGTGGCATGCTATTCTCCAAGACGAGTTCAATACCAGGTGGTGCTATCCCACCAGCTGATTTCAAGGTGAACTTAGTACAGGTAGAGTTATCCAATCAGCTGTTTGTTGCTTGATCTTGATATTTCTTAATATTTTCTATACAATGCTTTGGTTCAACAATATATCAGTTAATCGAAGTCCATGCTTATTTTCTTTTTATTAACATTTTCTGCTGAGCGAATTCGATTGATTTCGTTTTCATCACTTTTATAGATTTGCTTTGTTTGATTGCCTGTTTTTACGATGTTCCAGGAAAATTTGATGCGGCATAATATCAGTGAAATGAAATCGACGCATTTTACTTTAGGGTGATATTTTGCTCTACAGCGAATTGTTGAATTCGCTTTGCTACCACCTGGTATAGATTCCCTTGCTTGCCGCCATGCATTTCCCTTGAACTGATTCGTCGCGTGAACATCAATACAAGTCCGAATAAGAGTTTGAAAGGTAACTAGAGCACGAAGACTCATTAGAAAGCGTAAACAAATACTAATACAAATACGAGTATCAATAAGAATCTGAATATGAATACGAGTACAAATGGGAATACGAATACGAATGGATTCGAATAAGTAAATGAATAGGATTACGATAGCAGTTACGAATATGTATACGAATATGAATACGAATACGATTACAACTGCGACTACGAGTGCGGAGTTTTTAAAAACTAAATGTACGTATATCAAAACAAAGGTACTGTATGGCATATCTTCAGTGTTAGTATGCAACATTCGAAGCTCTTAGTAAAGGCTCGCAGCTCAAGATGTCTTTTCATGGTTGTGCTCTTATTTGAAATTAGAATATACGGTAATTCTATATGCATGACACTGCTAGTACGCGTCCTAAAATATCGGGAGGTGTCAAAGACGCGTATTGACCTCGACAACAATAGTCCGAAGAAAAACCGAAAAATCACTCCGGGATCCATGTATTTTTGCGCAGAAACGCCGTTCTGCCTTCCGCCGCGCTCATAAAAAATTACCCTGCTGTGGATCCAACACCGGTTTGGAGACCAAAACTATATCCGCGCAAACACTTATATTCACAATTTTTTTTGTTGGTACAACAAAATCGAATTACAACAACCGCATGTTAATTTTCATTTCCTTTTGCAAATATATCTTTGACAGACCCCAATTTTTGACCTCCGCTTTCGGATTCGTGATCCTGGATCCAAACCGCATCTTTTGATACTCTTGATATTTTGGACGTGTATTAAGAGTGCCTTTTTGTCGTATAGAATTACCGAATACATAAATGATATCCCAAATTAAGTATTTTGCATCAAATTTTTGTAGAAGTATTTACGCACACGAAATTCAGGGTTGCCACCCTACCTAATTTAATTCTATACTTTGCATATCCCACACAATTTCGAGAGATGCTTGACCCATTTGTATGGAATTTTTTCTGTTGGCAATACGCTTATTTCAAGCCCTTGTGCCCGAGAGTTGCCCTCTTGCGATATTTTGGCAAGGTTGCCACTTTCAAAAAAATGTTTCCAATTACCATTACCTTCAGTTCCAGCCCCTTTGCGAACGGATATTTTAAGAACAAAATATATTTACAAGGCTACACCTATTTGAAATTTTTTACAGAATAAAGCGAGATATGGCATCCGTCATGATGTGATGGTACCGTGTTCCACTACCACACCAAAGATCCCGAGTTCACGCCCCGTGTAAAGCAACATCAAGATATTACAAACAAGTTTTTTCTTAAAGGAAATTTTCTAAGCGGGGTCGCCCCTCGGCTGTGTTGGCAAGCACTCCGAGTGTATTTCTACCATGAAAAACTCGCAGCGAAAAGTCATCTGCCATGCGATGCCGATCGGAGTTGGCATAACACAAATAGTTCGCGTTGCGCCAATTTGTAGGAAAAATAAACAAGGAGAACGACGCAAATTGGAAGAATAGGCTATATGCCAAATACCTAGTTCTTTTACTAAACACTGCTCTCTAGGATATTTTATAAGCTAGTCACCGCTTTTAAAGAAAAAAAGAAAAATTGTATACAAATATGAAAGGGGGAAAAATATAAAAAATTAATATTGCAACACTCACTTTCGGTAAGAAATAGTATGGGCAGTGTCTTCGAATCGGTTGGTCTCATAATTTTAGTTTAACCAAGCCTAATCAGAATCATCACCAGCATCTGAAATTCTACACACCGCCAAATTACCCCGTACATGTTCGACTTCCATCTCACAAGCACGTGTGGAAACTCCTTTTTGTGATCTTTTGGCATTACAATTAGACACTCTCTGACATTTGCAAGTGCACCTTGGTCGCTCTTCATTGACTTGATTAATTTTCTGACATTGACATTTACAATGGAATTTTCTCGGTTTTTTTGCTGCTTCTGTATAAACAGGAACCACCTTGCGGCTACAAGATGCCGCCCGCGGACGTTACTACAGCTAACTGGCGGCGAAGGTGAGCACGAGCAGCTAAGAGATCTGCCACATGGACGACAAGCAGGAAATATGCAGGTTTCACAAGTACGTTGAAGACCATTTGCTTTGGTGCCACTTGACCACAGCATGGACAATACATATACGGTGGTATACTAGAATTTTCTTTCGCAATTGTTGTATAACCGCAGCAGGGACACGATGGGCAGCTCGCTGGATAACAGAAACAACAAAAAGGACATTGACGACAACCGCTGAAATTAGTCGATGCTGCAAACTCGGGATAACGTGGACAACTTGGCATCGAATAACTTGGCTCCGAATTATAGCTGCTACATGAGCTTTCGTTTACGATGCTTATATTAGCAGTGGAAATGCATGTGCAGCAGTCTGATGGTTCGACTAAAATTCGACTTTTACCGTTACCCATTAGCTATACGAGTGCTGGGAGACATTGCAAAATTACCGGACTGTACACCACGTCTTTAGGCTAAGACATAAATTTTAAACACGCTGAGCTTGAAAAAAATAAAAATAAAAGTTAATGTTTAGAAAAATATAAAACGAAACGTACTGACAGCTGTTGTTATCAAAATTTCGTTTTTGAATCAAGGGAGAGTTTTGTTTCCGGGTTGCAAAGCATTGTTTTTGTTTTTTTGGAAAAGGGCAACTTTTTCCTAGAAAATATAGTAGATTAAGTAAATTTGATGTTTAATAAATTACTTATGTTGGTAAGGACGTACCATCGTATGTATGTATTTGTGACCGCTATCGTATTCTGCTTGTCTTCGTACTTGAATTGTGATGTTCCTATAAGTGTTGGTAAAATATTCCCTTCATACTCGTCATAAGTTATCTCATTCGGCTTCATGTTCATATTCATATCCATATTCATATTCATACTAATATTTGCATTGCTATCTGCCTACTAGGAACGCTAGCTTCGCGGTGTATACTTTAAGGCGCAAATGGGAGTTGGTGCGTCATTTCCGAGATGAACATGCCATTGTATTTCCAATCATAATTCAAGTCCTTGTGATTTTCCGATGCGGACTTTCATTAGCCTTTCTTCTAATGTGATCTAATTAGAAAACTAAAACTAAATATTTCTCCATAAAATCGGTGAATATATTTTACTTCTAATGAAATTCTTCAAAATGCGGTTAGAATTTACTCACGTGCTGTTTCACGTAAAGGTTTTGATTAACTTCGGACTTCTAGAGGGATAGATTCGCTACTCGCATGTTGTTTATATCAAATACAATTTTTTTTAGCAGGCATCATCATCGTCATCTGATTCTATGCGAACTGGTATTATTATTTGTGAGGTAAAGGTGCTTTTCTGCTTTTCTTTCCTTACTGAGCGTTCTTCTCGTTCTCTGCCAAAACGCCGTTCGTATGAACGTTCCTCACTTTCGCGTCCATGCGTCATTCCATTTAGTTCTCTAGAATAAGATTGCTCACCTCTTTCTCTGTCATACGCTATTTCAACTCCCTTTTTCCGATAAGATCGCTGGTCTTCTTCTTCGCTGTAATGTCGCTCATTTCGTTGCTGACGAGAGCATGGTTGCGGCTGTGGTGATTTTGGTCGAATACATGGTGGTGGTTTTGGTGGCTGTGGTCTATAGCAAGGTGCTGGCTCAGGACAATACTGTGGCGTAGGCTTTGGGCAACATGGCACATGCTTTGGCTGACAACATGTTGGTGGTGGTTTCGGTCTACAGCACGGTTGTGGCTGCGGTCTACAACATGGCTGTGGTTTTGGTCGACAGCATGGCGATGGCTTTCGCCGGCAACATACCGATGGTTTCGGTCGTTTGCATCTACAAGCAATGTCTACAGATATTTCTCCCCATTCTGGATGAATCAGTGTTGGACGGAGATTGGGTTGACAGCAGGGTGGTTCTTGAAATGCACTTTCACTAGAATGTAGAGAAGGCAAGCTATATGCCGGTTCTGATTGTTGAGAAAAACAGCTTTCAGTTGATTGTTGCTGCTCAAATCGGTTACGATTATCATAGCCTCGGTTACGACTATCATAGGCTCGGCTGCGCCCACAACCCATTTCCTCTTACTCTCTTCACTACAGAATGCTTCGAGCACCATTACGTATTACAGATTTTGTTTGTTTAAATCATCTTTTTAAAAAAAAAGGATTTGATTTGCTAACACACAAAAATTTTTCCGAGGTAACAAAACAGTAAATGAAAAAGACAAGCAATTTTCACAGTTTACATGTTGGCTAACAAAAAATCAAAAAATTTTCTCAACAGTTCCTTGGAAAATAATTACATACCTACATGTGCAAACAAAACGGTAGAAACTTTCTCAAACCATGGCTTGTAAAATTATTTCAAATGCGTATTGAATATTGTATACAATCTCCATTGATGACTGTAATCAGGGCCGTAGAGAGAAAATCCGGGTCCGGGACTAAACAGTTTACGGCCCCCTATAAAAAATCCACTAATACATTTGATTAACTTGAATTAATGACGTCTCATTCATGAATCATAATTGATGGATTACATCAAAAAAAATTTTTGCCACTTCAACTAAATGATTTTTGGACTAAGAGCTGAAAATAAAATTAACACAGAATATTCACTATTTATACTGTTTTATTGTAATCTAATCTAATCTAATCTAATATATATTATAAATGGGAAAGTTTGGATGTTTGTATGTTTGTATGTTTGTATGTTTGTCCAGACCTTTGCCTTTGTGACTCAATCATGCAAGAACGGCTGGACCGATTTGGATGAAATTTTGCACACATATAGTCTAGCAGGATCTACTAGCTATATTTTTTTGAAAAGCGGGGACGTCCCCGCCCCCTAGGAACAGTTATAATTTAATTATTGTATTTTTTCGTCTTTGTGACTGAATCACGCCAGAACGACTACACGGATTTTGATGAAATTTGGTACACAGACAATAGTCTACTAGCGAAATTTTTTTCGGACATGGAAAGGGGGTAGGGGACTCACGACCCCTTCGAACAAATACTTTTTAATAATTTTTACACATTATAACTTTACCTATATTGACGTTCACCTATATTACAAACTCAATGGGTCAAATAAGTCGAGGGCTTACAAAATGAGCAGTGACACCCTACGTCCCCCTCCCCCTTTCTGTCATCCTCTGGTGTAAAATCTATAAATTGTTATAACTCAATATAAATGTTCTCCTAAAGCAATAATTTTTGGTATCTGGCTCATAGAGATCGAGATCTAAACAATTTTGGAAAAACGATCAGTGGTGCTCTCCATCTCCTCCCGCCATCCGCCCTCCCTCAATTGTTTTTATTAGCACGTTTTTATTAGCTTTACCTGTATGCGCCTGCAGCCTTATTAACATGGTTTTATAATTAGCTTCACCTTCCGGGATCATTTCTGGATGGTTTTCGGGATCCGTACGGGATCCCGCCGGAGTAATTTCGGGACTTTTTCGGGATTATTTCGGGATCATTTTGGGACCCTTCCGCGATCATTTCTGTATAGTTTTCGGGATCCGTCCAGGATCCCGTCGGCGTTATTTTGGGGACCGTTCCGGCATCATTTCTGAATAGGTTTCGGGATCCGTCCGGCATCCCGTCGGGGTCATTTCGAGACCCTTTCTCGACTAATGCGGGATCATTTGGGGACCCTTTCGGCATCATTTCTGGATGGCTTTCGGGATCCGTCCGGGATCCCGTCGGGGTCATTTCAGAACTTTTTCGGGATCATTTGGGGTACATTCCGGCATAATTTCTAGATGGTTTTCTGGATCAGTCAGGGATCCCGTCTGGGGGGACCCTTTCGCCATCATTTCTGGATGGTTTCGGGATCCGTCCGGGATTCCGTCAGGGTAATTTCGGCACTATTTGGGGTCATTTGAGAACCTTTCCGTCATCTTTTCTGGATAGTTTCCGGGATCCGTCGGGGATCCCTTCAGAGTCATTTCGGGACTATTAAGGGATCATTTGAGGAACTTTCCGGCATCATTTCTGTATAGCTTTCGGGATCAGTCCGGGATCCCGTTGGGGTCATTCCGGGACTTTTTTCTCGACTAATACGGGATCATTTGAGGACCTTTCCGGCATCATTTCTAGATGGTTTTCGAGATCCGTCCGTGATCCCGTCGGGGTCATTTCGGGACTTTTTCTCGACTAATACGGGATCATTTGGGGACTTTTCGGCATCATTTCTGGATGGTTTTCGGAATCCGTCCGGTATCCCGTCAGGATCATTTCGGGACTATTAGGTGATCATTTAGGACTTTTCCGGCATCATTTCTGGATGGTTTTCGGTATTCGTTCGGGATCCCGTCGGGGTCATTTCAGGACTTTTTCGGGATCATTTGGGGTAACTTCCGTCATCATTTCTAGATGGTTTTCGCGATCAGTCAGGGATCCCGTCGGGCCATTTCGAGACTTTTTCGCCACTAATACGGGATTATTTGGGGACCCTTTTGCCATCATTTCTGTATGGTTTTCGGGATCCGTCCGGGATCCCGTCAGGGTCATTTCGGCACTATTTGGGGATCATTTGGGAACTTTCCGGCGTCATTTCTGCATACGGTTTCCCGGATCCGGGGATCCTTCAGGGTCATTTCGGGACTGATCAGGGTCATTCATCTGATGGGTCCCTTCCGCATCATTTCTGCATGGTTTTCGGGATCGTCGGGATCCCGTCGGGGTCATTTCGGACTATTTCGGGATCATTTGGTGTACCTTTTGGCATCATTTCTGGATGGTTTTCGGGATCCGTCAGGGACCCCGTCGGGGTATTTTGGGAATTTTTCTCGACTAATACGGGATTATTTGACGATCTTTCGGCATCAATTCTTCCGGGGTCATTTCGGACTATTTCGGGATGATTTGGGGTGCCTACCGCATCATTTCTGGATGGTTTTCGGGATCCGTACGGGATCCCGTCAGGGTCATTTCAGGACTCTTTCGGGATCATTTTGGGTCCCTTCCGGCATAATTTCTGTATGGTTTTCGGGATCGTCCGGGATCCCGTCGGGGTCATTTCGGCACTATTTCGGGATCATTTGGTGTACCTTTGGCATCATTTCTGGATGGTTTTCGGGATCCGTAAGGGACCCGTCGGGGTTATTTTGGGATTTTTCTCGACTAATACGGGATTATTTGACGATCTTTCGCATCATTCGTCTTTCGTATGGTTTTCGGGATCCGTCCGGGATCCCGTCAGGGTCATTTCGGCACTATTTGGGGATCATTTGGGAACCTTTCCGGCGTCATTTCTGGATAGTTTCCCGGATCCGTCGGGATCCCTTCAGGGTCATTTCGGGACTATTAAGGGATCATTTGAGGACCTTTCCGGCATCATTTCTGGATAATTTTCGGGATCAGTCCGGGATCCCGTCGGGGTCATTTCGGGACTATTTCGGGATCATTTGGTGTACCTTTTGGCATCATTTCTGGATGGTTTTCGGATCCGTAAGGGACCCCGTCGGGGTTATTTTGGGATTTTTCTCGACTAATACGGGATTATTTGACGATCTTTCCGGCATCAATTCTTCCGGGGTCATTTCGGAACTATTTCGGGATGATTTGGGGTGCCTACCAGCATCATTTCTGGATGGTTTTCGGGATCCGTACGGGATCCCGTCAGGGTCATTTCAGGACTCTTTCGGGATCATTTGGGTCCCTTCCGGCATAATTTCTGCATGGTTTTCGGGATCCGTAAGGGATCCCGTCGGGGTCATTTCGGAACTATTTCGGGATCATTTGGTTTACCTTTCGGCATCATTTCTGGATGGTTTTCGGGATCCGTCCGGTATCCCGTCGGGGTCATTTCAGGACTTTTTCGGAATCATTTTGGGTACCTTCCTTCATCATTTCTAGATAGTTTTGGGGATCCGTCCGAGATGCCGTCGGGGTCATTTCGGGACTTTTTCGGGATCATTTAAGCATGGTTTTTCAGGATTAGTCCGGGAACCCGTCAGGGTAATTTGTGGACTTTCCGAAACTATTTCGGAATCATTTTGGGCCAAAATGATTCCTGGATGGATTTCGGGATCTGTCCGGGATCCCGTCGAGGTCAGTTAGGGGGCCGTTTGTTTCAGGGACATTTCGGGACTTCTTCGGGACTATTTCGGGATCATTTCTGGGTTGTTTTCGGTATCCCGTCGGGGTCATTTCGAGACTTTTTCGGGGAAAATACGGGATCATTTGGGGATCCTTCCGGCATCACTCCTGGATGGATTTCGGGATCTGTACGGGAACAAATCAGGGTAATTTTGGGACTTTTTCGGGACTATTTCGGGATCATTTGGGGACCCTTTAGGGGTCATTCCATGACTTTATCTGTATTATTTCTGGATCATTTAAGGACCCTTCCGCCATCAATTCTTGATCGTTTGCCGGATCCATCAGGGTCATTTCGGGACCATGTTGGGATCATTTCTGGATCCGTCCAGGATGCCGTAAGATTCATTTTGAGATTTTTTTTGTTACTTTTTCGGGATAGTTTTGAAACCCTTCCGGGACCACATCTGGATCCGTGCGGGATTCCATCGGGGTCATTGTCGGACTATTTCGGGATCATTTTGGGCTCCTTCCGGAATCATTTCTCAATGGTTTTCGCCATCCGTTGTGGATCCCTCGGGATCATTTCGGAACTTTTTCGGAGCTTTTTCTGGACTATGTCGGGATAATTTAGGAACCCTTTCTGGACGGTTTTTGAGATCCGTCCGGGGGCCCGTCAGGGTAATTTCGGAAATTTTTCGGGACTATTTCGGGATTAATTTGGTACCTTTCAGGGATCATTTCTGTGTGGTTCTCTGGATAAGTCTAGAATCGTGTCGTTGTCATTTCGGGTTTTTGGGACTATTTCGGGAACTTTTGGAGACCCTTCCGGGGCGTTTGTGGATGGGTTTCGTGATCCGTCCGCGATAGCGTCGGGGTCATTTCGTTGCTTTTTCTGGATAATTTCGGGATCATTTGGGGAGCCTATCAGGTTATCAGCACATATAGTCTTTTTTTTACTCAATTACAAAAATAAAATGCATTAGACAGAAACAAAATTTTAAACAGATAACTTGATAAGCAGGCTAACGTGAGTAGCCCATATGTATATTTAATTTTCTCCTTGCGGACGGGGCCGCGGGTAAAGGCTAGTTACCTATATATATAAAATTCAAATTATGTATGTAGGTATAGATCGAGTTGCGTCGATGTACTTGAGAATGCTGGTAACATCTCCATATGCTTGTGCAGTCAAATTTGGCTTTTGGCTGAAAGACTATGAAGAGAGCTCGGTACATTTTTTTTTAGGATATCCCATCGTGTGGAGTGCTGCTGCAAATATTAAAACATTTTTGACAACTCCGAAGAAAGTAATTGCAGCCGTACAACATTCTGCAGCTCAACTCCACATAAATTGAGACTTTGGGTTGCACAAGGCGAGTAATCAGCATTCAAGTTTTTGTCGAGAATGTGACGTAGTGTTCCGTTATAAGCTCCTTTCATATTGGCGCCGTTATCGTACCCTTGTGCACGACAATCCTCAATCAAATATGGCAAATTAGATCAGCGATTTTCTGACCAGTTTTTTGCTTACAATTCAATTCTTGAATTGTAAAATTTTGTTGCTTTCGAATTGAAATGGAGTTAGCGCAAAGTGAACGTAGTCAACGTGGCTAGCATCAGGCATAGCATCAACGATAATAGCAAACTACTTGGCTTTCTTGCCTTGATCTAATATAGTTTCCCTCATGTGCTTTGCACAAATTTCTATAAACTCATTCTGAATGTCTGGAGAAAGATAGTGAACTTGCAAACATTTGTGCTGCGGTTGTGAAATCCTAACTTTCTCCAAATGATCTCTAAGTATCGGATCATATTGGCTTATGAGGTCTTAGATGCCCCAAAAATGTCAATAGTTTTGTTCACCAAGATATATACTTTCGCCTTCGAAAGCTAGGCCTCTTTCAGCCAAAAATAAAATAGTGTCCAAAATTCTATATACAATTTCTTCACACTTTTGGGTTTCAGTGATTATCTATGACCAGATAAGTATATCAATTGTAGCCTCCTTTTGAATTAAATTTTGTAAAGATCGCCATTGAATATAACATTTAATGTGATCTTGAGTATTTTCCTGTGATGGCAGTTTATCGTATAGCTCCTTCCATACGTGGAATTTCAAATATCCGCAGAACAAATTTTAGGCCAATTTAAAGTATTGGTGCTTAATATACGACATGGTAGGCAACAAAAAACATTGCTACTGGCACTCCACACTAACCAGTCACGCTCCACTTTCTCTCCATTTGTCAAGATTCTGTTTAACAACGAGGTAGGAAATGCCTCGCCATGACAATCACGTGGATATATAATAGGACACTTTTGATGATCTCGACGAATTATTTCGTTGACTTTTTCAGATCGCAAAAACTCATTATTCACGGTACCGATATCGAAGTCGTTTAAATAATCTGGACTTTGATACAGAGTTGGTGGTATTGTTGGAAGCCTTTTTGAAGATGAACCTTAATCGGTGTCACCACAAAAACTTTACGATTTCGGATTCATGTAAACATACATTTTTGTTTGATGTTTTTATTGTCTCCTCACTGTTCCAAGGCCCAGACAAAAAATCATTATCAATATTCGTTGCTTTTGAAATTTGCACATGGAACAACTGAATTAAAAAACATTTCTTAGTACCTCTAAATCGCGGGCCCCCTGAGAAACCCCGGGACCGGGGGAATCCCCCATTCTGCTCCCCCCCCTCTCGACAGTAAGCATTTATTATCTAAAGTATACTTTTAGGCGCAGTACCGTATCTTTAGGAGAAAAGTCAACCTTATCTGCTCTAAGTTCAGTAAAAAGAGTAAAGAGTAAAGATGGGCAGATTTAACTACTATTTTACTAATAGCGTGGTGTTGGCACTTGAAAATCGATTATAATAATAGTGAAGGATATCTTGCATAAAAACAGATTCATCTAAGCTGTCATAGGTCACAAGTCGTATAAGCATTGTATATTTAAAGTAATCCCCTCGGAGATTTCTGTTTCCCTGATATAATTGAGGAACGCCAAATTCATGTCCAGTCCCTACACTGACCACTCGAAATTGAAGTTGTCGTCGCTGACCCAAGTGCGGGACGCTGTTGAATTGATGGCTACGCTGTTTCCATACCTCCGTTACGGGATAAATAAAAAAATGATCTAAGTTAATACCACTTCACACATTTCTATGCAATTTAGAGCCATCTGTTAAGACCCCCATGTTCAAGTTCACAAGCAGAGGTATATTTCCATCCTTCGCGGGATCCACTTTGGGGGAGCATTCATGTGATTAGTCATCTACGCGGCTCAGAACACTCTGCTATAGTTCTGCAGAGTTAGAAGATGTGCTGCTGTTGCTGTAAGAGCTATATCGTGTGTATATGTGATGACTTGGCAATGAAGTCGAAGCGATGGACGCGTAGCATACTATGAATGAGGCTTCTTCTCGTAAGAAGGTGCTTATCGCATACCACAATATTCCGATCCAGCTCTAAACTCACTAGGGAATCGATTCCGGCTTAACGGTGGACGTTGTTAAACCTTCCTTTATGTTAAAAAAAATGCTGGTTCTTCACTCATTCGACTTTGTAAGCGAAAGATTTCTTGCACTACTCGAGAAAGCCTTTGGTATTAGGAGATCTTGTGCTGTAAAAAATATTAAAAATATGCTCATAACATTTATTATTACATAACATTACTAAACACAATTTACAATAGGACGCCAAAAATGTGATCTTACTTGAGGACAAAGAACTACTCTGAAAACAGAGGTGATCTTACTTGAGGACAAAGAACTACTCTGAAAACAGAGTTTAATGCGCCTAAAATTATGGTACGTTAAAAAATTTTTTAAACTACCAACTTTACTAATTTGCTTGCACTGCAATTAAGTTCGTTTACGGTAGCATAATTTGGGCACAAATAACGTTTATCAAGTTCCACGCACATCTCTTAAAGCGGCTGGTCAACGCAACGTTTCTGTTCTCACCAGTCGAGCTCTTACTCAATTCAATGCACTCAACAAATTAATGCGAACGCGCAAAACTAACTTTTTGCTCACTGATCAACCAGGGTTCATGCCAGGAGGTATTGCACCAGTCTTGCCATAACTACAAGAGGCTGTATAACAAAATGGTATCGGCTGACAACAGCAGGGACATTCTTGACCGTAGCTCGACGGTGGCTCATAACAGCAAGTGGGCGGGCTGCTCACCATACATGGGTTGCGCTGGGGCTGGTTGGCTGGGTAAGTAACAACAGGGGTTTGGTTGAAAACTACACGGCTGCGGTGGTGGAGCACAATAGTTCGGTGCACAACACGGTATGGGCGTATAACAGCAACTTGGTTGTGATGGTGCTGATGGCTCACAACAACAATAACAACAGCATGATTTTTGTTTTGTCTTCCTTTGATCTTGTAAACGTTTTTGCAATTCCACTTGCAACGCTGCGCGTCTTTGTAAACGTTTTGCTAGCTCTTCTGCCAGTTTTTTTCGTTCTTTCTCCTCTTCACTTTCTCGTTTCCTTTCTTTCGCTGCTGCTGCTGATAATGATGATGATACTTGATGTTCCGTGCCTTGTGTGCAAGCGCAACATTTTGTTAATGGTACTCCTTTCCTTTTGTTGCATGAACATTCCGTTTGGAATTGTTTATCAATACGTTGCGAATGTTGTTCACTCCTACTTTGACTTCTTGAGTGACTGCGTGAGCGGTCAGTACTACGTTTGTTGTCCTTATCTGAAGTCTTACGGCAGCTGCAACAGCCATTGGTTTTAGTCTGTTTATTGTCCTTTTCTGGAGACTTGCTTGGTGTTGAATCTTTACTCTTTCGGCAACTGCAACAACCAGTGGTTTTAGTCTGTTTTTCATTTCGTTTGGTCGTCGCTGCTTCGTAGTTTTGCGGCATTTCTTTGTTCGTTCTTTTTCGTGTAAAGCAGCAGCAAGTTTTCTTTTCATTTTCTCTCTCTGGCTCAGCTTCGATTTCAAGCTCTGCCACTGTTTCATTCTCTTCAATCACAGCTGTATAGTCACTTTCGGTTTTTTCCTCTTGATTTTTACATTCACAGCACATACATCCCCTGGAGTGTGCTTCGGTGTCTTCTGAAAATCTTCTTGATTGCTGCAAATTTTTACTTTTATCTGTAGCTCTATCCCGAGTCAGTGTATAGTCGTCGCTTCTATCGCTTGTTTTCCTTCTTTGTTCTCTGGAGTGTGCTTCGGTGTATGCACTCTTTTCGGTGTATTTTGAGAATCTTCTTGATTGTTGCAAATTTTTACTTTTATCTGTAGCTCTATCCCGAGTCAGTGTATAGTCGTCGCTTCTATCGCTTGTTTTCTTTCTTTGTTCTCTGGAGTGTGCTTCGGTGTATGCACTCTTTTCAGTGTCTTTTGAGAATCTTCTTGATTGCTGCAAATTTTTACTTTTATCTGTAGCTCTATCCCGAGTCAGTGTATAGTCTTCGCTTCTATCGCTTATTTTCTTTCTTTGTTCTTTGGTTTGGTATTCTTGTTCACTTTTTATACTTTCCTCTCTTATATAACTATTGTTTAGTCTGTTGTGATTGATTGCTAATGAAGATCGTGGTGTTCTAGGCCTGTCTTCAGGGTTTTTACTAAAATTTAATTGTTGCTTTGGTGACTGCTCTGAAATGATATACGGGAGTTAAGATAATAAAATAATTCGGTCTTATATCGGTAAACTAATCCAATCCAAACTAATGACTAATCATTTGGAAATTCATTTGAATTAATTGATGTGATTAATTGACAAACTATTATTGACTTGTAAATTGTGGGAGTTTTTATTATATTTGATGTGTCTCTCAATTTTTGTTAGTGAGAATTAATTTTTTTGAACACTGGTAAAAAAAAATTTGACTTAATGTCCTTTAATTTTTTAGACTTTTTGTAACTCAACTCCAGGGATGATTGACTATAAGACTTGATTAAAAATTTTGTGTTTAAGTGTTCTTTTAAAAAATGTTAAAGATTTTTATGATTTAATTACTGTTGAGTTTTCAATTTGATTGTTTGAAATTGTCATTATTCTATACACACGTCTATATTTCTTATGAAAAAATAAATTCTATTCCGAGTACAGCTGACTAGTCAGTAATCTTTCTGTTGTGGAACTAAAAACATACGCAAAATTTCTGACTCTGATTATTCATAAAGTCTTATTCCCTTATGATTAACATTCGAAGAACTCGAATTTTTTTCCCCCAAAGTAAATTATCAGATTATATATTGTTTACTAATTGCAATTGTTTATCATGACAGAGTTAGTGTTGTTCAGTTAATTCAGTCAATTATTTAGAACAACATGTACGCCTGAATATTTTAATGAGTTATTTGTGCATAGATTAATACACAAATATTTGTTATGTACCAAGTTATCTAAACTAATTGACTAACCAGTTAATCTTGAGTCGATTAGTGATAATTTATGAATACTTATTATATTTGGTGTCATGGTGGTATTTGTAAATAAGTCACTTTGAAGGAAATAGTCGTGGTCGGAAGATCTGACGAGTGTAAAATTAAGTGACAAAACTGTTAGTAAAATACTACTGAGTTACTTCATTGATTGATCTAGTTTATTGATACTAGATTGTATTTTGCACTCAGTCAGCAGTTAGTGATTGGGTAATTAATTTCTAGATCCTTATTGAAAATCTTGCCTTTTTTCATCATTTGAATTAAACGATAATCAGTACATTGACAACTTTAAGACAAAGTTAATAAGCAGAAATAAACATGTTTAATCAGATATTCTTGAATGATGAACAGCTACATTTTTTATTAATTTTTGACCATTTGATAGAATTAGCTTAGTGATTATTTGATTGAATGCAAGGTTAGTTAACTCTTGCTTTTATACGGATTAATTCAGCATGTGATTAACTAATAAATCCCCATTATTCTACCGCCAAAAAATGTATAGCAATATAATTATGATTATAAAATAATGAGCACGTATTCAAGAAATATTTTGAACATTTTAAACACTTTTTAATTTTAGTTCAGAAGCTGCAACTGAAAATCAGAAAATACATTTGAAGTTCAGACTTTCTAAATTTGAAATAGATAAAAACTTCATTAATAAAAAAAATTGAAGTTCACAAAAATCAAGTAATTATATTGAATTTCAGAAAGAATACGAAAAATTGAAGTTCAGAAAATTATAATTGAAAATTCTGAGGTCGAACTGTTATTTTCAGAACTTTAATCAAAATTTTCTGAGCCTGTAAGGTAATTTTCTGAACTTCAATTGCACCTTTCGGAACTAAATTTGGAAAAGATGTAATCTGTGATCTTTTCATAAATTTTATAAAATTTATTTAAATAAGAAATTTTCTAACCCCAACTGTAATTCAACAACTTACCTTCAACTTTATATTCAATACTTCCTATGTTCAAAGGTTCAGCTGTCTTCTTACAATCACAGCATCTACAACTTTGCACATGGGTTTCGTCGTCGTCACTTTTGTCACTTTCTGTAGGCCTTTCTCTGCGCTGTTTCACTGCAGGCGCATATGCGCTGTCTGCATCTTCGAGTTCTGGTGCCAGATTGGACTTTTTCATAAAAACTTCCCGCATAGCTTCCCGCTCACTTTCTTTCCTTTCAATAACATTTTGGGGAGCTTGTTTATGATTACTTTGCTTCTGATTTCGTGGCTGCGAACGTGTCTCGTTTCTTGCTTGCTTTTCGGGCATTATCTTTACTTCTTCGGCTTGTATCTCAACTTCAATATCACCTACAGAAATATCTGTTATATTATCCGGTACTCTTGTGGGATTATGCTGCTGCATGTTACAGTCACAGCATTTGCAATCTCTCGCATGTTTTTGTGGGACTGAGGTTTTTATAGCTGCATCTTCATCGAACTCGTCGCCTGCCTCATTTAACTCTTCATCGTGGTCTGTATTCTCAGATGTATGTATGTATTCATCTTCTACAGGTCCATCGTTATTCTCATCATCACTTTTTCCGTCTTCACTTTCTTCTTCTTGCTTTATCTCACCCATTGGCGCAGCTATTGCGCATTTACAACATTTTGCGCTCGTTTTGGATACTCCTTGAATTTGCGTGCAACACAGGTATCCAAAAACGGTTCAATGTCCAAATCTATCTCAATCTCATCATCTGAATAATTACTTTCCCCATCAATTTTGTATTACACATGCAACATTTGTGTGCCTTCTCTCCATTTCTCTCCTTCTAATAATCTCCAGCGCTCTTTGACGTTCTCTCCGACAATATTCTTGTATTGCATCTGCTATGGCTTGTGCTTCCGACAGCTGACCCATTTGCCCTTTGCACATGCAACATTTGCAATTCTTCTTTTCGGGTTCTAACACCGTTTGTAGTCCATTTCTCTTTTCCATTCGCCGTATTTCTCTTGCACACTCACAGCAAGTAGCCGCTTTCTTTTCTGACCGCCTTTGCCGCTTTGTTGACATTTCTCCTGCTTTTGCTCTCTCTTTCAATACCGCCTCTACTTCTTCTAGTTGTTGTGAGGCTGTAAGTGGCTCCAATGAGTATTTGCACTCACATGATTTTGAACGCGGACGTCGCGTTTGCGGTTCTTGAATTTTTCTCATCACACAATCGAGATCTTTGTTTTTGTTGTTCTCGCTGATTTTGCTATTTTTTTTACAACATAGTTCTACTAATTTGCTATTAAATCGTCGTCACCGGCTCTCTTTCTCGCTCTGCCTTTGTTGCAATTAGGTGTACTTATAACTGTTTTAAGATCTCCTTCATTCGTAAAACTCCCGCACGAGTAATTCGCTGCGATTACTCGGCTCTTACCGTTGCCCATTGTTTCCGTACCAGAAATTCATCGATCTTACACTGTTTAAGACGTCAAGCACATTGAATAGAGTTGAGCTGGCGGGTTTTAACTAAATTTTTAATTTTTTTCCTTCCAAAATTTGTAGAACTTTTTTTACATAAAACAATTTTGATGACAACAAAACAAATTGCATTATTCGAAAAGTTGTTTGAAAAAACGTGTTTCGTTTTGACTTGAACTAATCAGTTAACTTGGAACACAGGGAACCGCAAACCATACAAATTTTGTTCGAAAGTAAAAGTTTTTGTGCATAAGGCGGGGGTGCTGCTGTGGTGGACGGATGTTTATGTTATAATGGATTATTGTTGTCGAGGTCAATACGCGTCTTTTGTCACCTCCCGGGATATTTTTGGTAGCGTATTAGCAGTCGACTCCTCAACTAGACTTTTACCTTATAAAGCTAGTTCGGGTAATTCTTTACGATTGATTCTCTTCAAGACACTGAGAGTAATAACGATAAGAGAGACACGAAGGGATGATGGTAGTACTATAAGTTCTTACTAGGAGAAGGAAGATAGCGGGCTGTCAACTAGTTCGGTGTGGAACTGGGTTCTACTAACTTACCAGAAAAAGAAGAGCGAGCAAGAAATAGAACAGAGAGCAAGATGATCATATAATGTACCGAGCAGCATTGCCTACGCCTTGAGAGCCACGGCCGACTTAACTAAATATGAAAGAGAGGCGTTTGACTTAAGCAAGTTAACCTGTGGAAGGCGGTTAAACACAACTTTATAACAACATCGGGCAGTGCACAATACTGCGAAGGCTAGGGTAGGAATAGGCCACTAGTGGTAGAAAGACACAGCATTCATAAAAAGGTGGTAGGCTTGAGTTCGAGAAGTGGAATGAAATAGTATAGGAGCAGTCAGTGGAATGGCTCGTGTGTACAGGTTGCGAACTGCTGGAAATGTGACCCATAGGTAGTAAGAAAGTGACAATAGCAATAACGTTTGCACATCGAGAACTGCAAAGAAGATACGATATAGTGATAACACACCAATTTACTGTTAGAAGAGAGAGCTGAGGAAGGCATTCACAAGCTACAAAAACTTGTATGAGTAAATGTATAGAAATTTCTAGTGAAGCTGTGAAAAAGATAAAGAAAGAGGGCGGTTCACGTAGTATTGAAGTCTCTTTAGGTGACTCATTGACGCACATTTTTCTTCGCTGAAAAGACGCAGAGTTGCGGTAGACAGCACTTAAATTTCAATCACAGAGCGACTAGTGCCAGAATTGGGAACTAACTCAAGATCAAAAATGTGTCTTGCAGGTGCATTCACCATAATTCTTTGCAAGAACGCCCTATTATTGTCAGTCGCTCCAGCTCCGCCGCTGATACACTGTCCGCCGAACTGATTGCGGCTATTAGGATCAGACGTGGGATTCAAGGTTGTGTAGCGCATATATATAGCTTCTCCAACCCAATTGTCAACCTCACCTTCGAGCGGCGAATCCCGTTTCACTAACAGACGAGGCTCTGGCGACCCCAAGCTCCTCAGGAACTTGGGGGTGTGGGAGGGAGGGATGGCCTGAAGGTTTATGTGGCCATATAAATCGTTACCGAGATGGTCGGGCCAGCACCTTAATGGTGCTGTTACCGAGCGTATCGGATCTGTATCCGACAAAGGACCATCACATCGATAACACTCCCAAAGCCTTCGGGGAGTAACCTAATCGCTACAACAACAACAACACAACAACAGGATCAGACGTCCCAGAAAGGATATATAAATAAACTTATTGTGGTGATGCACTACAATCTCTGGGTCTGTTGTCTTCAAAGGCACCACCAAAGTTGAGCACCCTTAGGAAGTTCAGAGTGGTCCAATTCAAGAAGGATATGTACCTGCCCATTTCCAATCCTTACATCTGCAGGGACATGCTTTTGGAGGGTTCATCATGACTTATATTGTACCCTGCTAGCAATACCTTCTTCACTGTAATTGTGTTCCTTCAAAACAATATTTTTCTAAAATGTACCTCTCCTCATTCCTTAACTTTTTAAATGCTAAGTAGTATATCTAGACATGTTGGCACTCGGAACGAACATTTCCGCTCAAATTACATTTTTGCATGCTTGCTTGTCTAAAACTTAATTAAACAAATAAAACTACTAAATTGCCTTCGCGTAGTCATCTTGCGCGTGTCATACAAAATCTGCTATCAAAGCGCCTCTCTGCAAAGGACGCTGCTACATACATAACTTTCGTTATACGACGACGTAATTATGTAGCTGCGCAAATTCTCTCAGCTTATTAAATGTAAAATTAAGTACATGCTATATCAACATCATACATACAATAAACAGAATTAAGGGATAAAAACTTGTAACATTCTAATGCAACAAAATGAGTCAGGGAATTGCCAGCCGCCTTCCGCATGACGCATATTTACCGCGCAAGCAAAGTGATTTTCTTCGTTTATTTGCGTTCTCTGTGACCAAATAAAGTGAACAAGTTTGCTACATAATTTCTAATAAAATTAAAATATTTATATTTATGTTGTTCTCGTGCACACCACTAAATACCTCGCTGATTACCACTATGCAAAATAACCATTGAGCCCTATTTGCATGTCTAGTGCATGCTGCAAAGGCCGCTTGCTGCAGAGCTGCAGGAAAAAGTAAAATATAACATGCAATTATAGTATATAAAGGGTGTTTCAATAGACTCTATATCTCATCCTCATCCTCATCCTCATCCTCATCCTCATCCTCATCCTCATCCTCATCCTCATCCTCATCCTCATCCTCATCCTCATCCTCATACTCATCCTCATACTCATCTCATCCTCATCCTCATCCTCATCCTCATCCTCATCTCATCCTTATCCTCATTCTCATCTCATCCTCATCCTCATCCTCATCCTCATCCTCATCCTCAACCTCATCCTCATCCTCATCCTCATCCTTATCCTCACCTTCATCCTCACCCTTCATCCTCACCCTCCTCATCCTCACCCTCACCCTCATCCTCATCCTCATCCTCATCCTCATCCTCATCCTCATCCTCATCTCACTCATCCTCATCCTACATCCTCATCCTCATCCTCATCCTCATCCTATCCTCATCCTCATCCTCATCCCTCATCCTCATCCTCATCCTCATCCTCATCCTCATCCTCATCCTCATCCTCATCCTCATCCTCCATCCTCATCCTCATCCTTCATCCTCATCCTCATCACTCATCCTCATCCTCATCCTCATCCTCATCTCATCCTCATCTCATCCTCATCATCCTCTACCTCATCCTCATCCTTATCCTCATCCTCACTCCCATTCACACCCTCATCCTCATCCTCATCCACTATATGTAACATCATCTATTCACCAACACATGTACACTTCCGACGTCCCTGCATCTCACTGCGTTAAACAATATTTATTATTGGTGTTTTGTGCTTTCAGCGATATCACCACAACACAGCGCTAATGCCTCGGTCAGTAAAAGCTATTAACTTGTGCGCCTTTAATAATATTAACAAAAATATGTTGCAAACGACATTCAATATTTGCGTATGTGTATTTTTCCTGGTTTCGTAGTTGTTGTTGATTGTTTTAGATTGTCGACATTTGCAACTATATTTATGGCGTTATTTCCTGCATCCTGTTTCCGTGAATGCATGTTTTACGCGCCATATCCGCTTGTGTATATAGTGTCACTAAATTACAATAATAACATAAAGAACAACAACAACAAGACCACAAAAAAAATGCCTAACAATGTATGCTATTTAATTTTAAAATTATTTATACTCCTATCATATTAAATGTCATCGTAGTTTATGCCTCGAGGGTATGATATACCGTCCAAATATAAGCATATCATGGTTATTAGAGTGTTTCAAGACTTTTAGATAAATATAAATGGTAAGGTTTTAATGTAGCCATCGACATCGAATCAAACTCGAAAGGGTACGTTGGCTTGTCTATGTTTTGCGAATGAATAAAAATGCTCTACCTAAGATGTAAGGCACAGAAGACATCCACTTGGTTTCCCAGCGAGTTAAGTTATGCCTGATTTGCGAAATTTCACGCCAATCGGAAGCACCAAGGATATCAAGTCTTACTGTGTCTCCTATCTTAGTAGATGCCTACCTCTTGTTCTGCTTCCAAATACATACGTGTGTTTAAGTAATAGTTTTGGGATGGATCGTTTATTGCACTTAGATGACCTCGACAATGCAAGTCACTCTCCCAAAAGAGTAACTAAAAAAATAGCTGGTACGGAAATAAGTTAACCCAAAAATGTATTGGTTGCAGAGAAGTCACGGTTTCCATTAAAGCAAGATTCCCAAAAAGTGTCTGTTCTGAGAAAAGCCACTGCTCCTTAGAAAAATCGCGTTTCCTAAAGGCCACTCTTTCCCAAAAAAAGTGTCTCGGTTGCAAAGTCTTTACTATTCTTAAGAACTACTCTTTCCTAAAAAGTAATTGGGTGCAGACAGTAATTATTCGTATTTTGAGATAACTGAAACTGTTTGATAGTCGTTGTTTTTGTGCCGGATCTACTCTTACATCATTGTAGCGTATTTACTTGCAAATCCTCTTATTTGCAATCTTCTTCCTAAGTTCGAATCACTAAACTGTTGAATAAATAACTCCACTATTCAATAATGCAAAATGGCTTTTATTAAGTACTTCACAATAATAACTCTACTATTGCTCGACAGATAGCGAGCTTAATCAAAACTGATTCTCACAGCCTCTACCGTGTTTGTGTTATACTCTGTGATTTCCTGGTTGCATCTTCTAGGCGCTTCCAGAATTACTTAGTTACTGCCATATAATTATAACTACATATGCACGTGTAAAGCGTCTCCTATGCGCGTGTATTTGTGAGCGACACTTCCACAATACAATTGCATATTTTTGGGCGTCATCTCAGATAAGATATCTGCATATGTTTGTGCATATCTTCTTCGCTGGGTGTACGTACATATGTGTAGACATAATGATTGATTCGTTTATGTAGCATACACATATGATGTGTATGGATCGCGCATACACGTCATTCTTAGCATCGGCTTAGAGATGCCAGTACCCTTAGTGTTGCTAATCTTAGGAACATAGGTTGACAAATTGGAGAGAATCTCGGCTAAAATGCCTTCGGATTATCGCACCTTACATTTATTAGTTTTTTTGTTCAAAATCGTACGCACTTTAATTCTGACAAGTTGAAACGAGATCTAATAAAAAAATATCGAGCTAAATAAAGGAGGGCTACGCATTTCATTTGCGTAATGGAAAATATTCCTGCATCAGTGATTGTGTCACACTGACTGAAAAATCACGGTAAATCGCAACGACTATAATGACCATAACATTCCACTCACAATACCGCTTGCAGCTTATCTGAAACCATATGAATCAACGTATTGTGAGTTGGGTGTTAGCTGTCCTCTGTAGATGTCGCATTAAGAAATTAACTGCGAAATATGGACAAACTATCAGCATAAATTGCCATGTTATGATTTCAATATCGCTGGCAGTCTCTTTGAGGTGAGTAACCGTGTCTGGCGTTGCAGTTATTGGAAGTCGTGAAAGTGAACTGTATTTTGGATCATAATCTATTTATCAGTGACCGATGAATACAGAGAAGGCGCTGCGACTGCCAAGTAGTCACAGACCTCACTGATCGTCAAAAATAAGCAGTGCTATTTGTCGCAGAAAACAATTGTACAGAATAAAGTAAAGTAAGAACACACATACGTAAAAATTATAAAAACACCAAAAATTGCGAAAAATGCAACAGCCCCAAAACAATACATATTTTTAAAAAGATTACCACAATGAATAAGAGTGTTTGTTGATTCCAGACGAGTAGGGGTCCATGTGATCCTAGGTCTCACTGTTTAAAGAGTAAAACTGGAAAAAAGTGTATTGAAATTTTAAGACGGCCCCTAATATATATGTATGCCTAGTGATATTCAATGCATTCATGATGGTAGTTGCACTCAGGATATTATTTCCTTCAATTAAATTATGGTTAGCTAATTTTCTGATAACAAATATATAGCAGACAAGACATACACAAACACGTATGTAGTACATACATCAATTTCTAAATTTAATCGTACACACGTTTGGATAAATACACAATTAATTGTAGCGGAAATTTAATGTGTTATCCAAAAATTTTTTTAACTTCCTTTATTAAAATTACATTGTTTACGCTATTTTAGAAGCATTGGCTGTGGCAATTATCCCAATTCAATATTAAATATTTAGACACGTGCCTTATTTCACAACAAATCCAGTCAGTAGATAGTCTAGGTGTGCTAATGTGTTCCATATCGGAGAGTAGATTATTTCTGTCAAATTTTAATTTGTGCTTCAAATAGAGATTACACTCTAGAGGTGAAGCATTTTCTATTAAAAACTCTCATCTCTAAACTTTTCATAATACCGATTATCGAAGGACAAACAATTTATATGGGAAATCTAATTGTATAATTAACTATTGAGAGTTCAAATACGAAAATGAAGGTAATCTCATTAATTTAAACTAGTCTTATACTATGTTTAGAACTTGAATAGTTTCGAGCTACATATTTAGACCACGTTTACACATGCCCTAATCATCAATATATTATTCCTAATTGCGGTTTTATTTACGGGCCCCTTTTTAGCTATTATTCGGAATCCAAATCTATAAATAAATCTTTGTTGGAAAGATGGAGATTACGGGCAATTAACGAGTTTTGGGCAATTTTGTTCGTAGAGCTTTTGTTTAGCTAAGTTATTAAAATAATTTGTTGAAAATAAACATGTGAGCACACAAAGAAATCCTATTTGTACTACCGCACTATTGGAATATTTGCACTGCTTACTGCAATTGATATCATACGCTGTGGCAGCTAAGCTGCAAGTTTTAAATGATTAATGAAACAGCTGATTTTTATTTGATATTTGATAAGAGGTTGAATGGTTGCGAAATATGCGAACGGGTCCGGCTCGTATACAACAAATCCACAATATACAATCTAGGCGTTCACACATATCCCATCCATAGGAACTTGATTATTAGCTTTAAAATTGTCAAATGCTTAATTACGAGACTTGCTCAATATTGCTTTATACAATGTTTTTTGTATTGAATTAGAGAACAATTGCAAATATTACAAACGGCAATGGGTACAGGATAGGAAATGTTCCTGAAATTCCACTTCTCATCTCTAGCTGAGTATTGAACTCGAATTTCAACATTCATACTTCATATGGTGTAAAGTCAGATGCCTTTAACCCTCAGCCATATGAAATGCCCCGCTGCTCGCTTATCAATTGGACTCTAAAAATTACATTTTTTGTTGCTATATTTTTTATTCCACTATTATGTACATGCACCTGTATGGTTTAATCCTAATGTGTGGAATGTTTTAGGGAACCTTTTTGTCAAGTTTCTTTTTTATTTGTAATCCAACTTATCTATATGAGGCATCTGATTCCCTAAAAATTTGTCCATTTTTACTGATTATCGAAGGGAAAAGTTATGCTGAAAACTAGTTATTAAAAAAACAATAGTAGTTAATTAGGAAATAGTGAAATAATCTCGTTATGTGTAAACAATGTCCTTGTTCTAATTGGGATAAATGGCGTGACAACTAATGTTGCCGCGACACAATACGCAAATATAAATTAAATCAGATTTCTTACTTTATAACAAATCGAAACTAAAAACACTCAGTAGTTAAGTAAAAACTAAACTTTTGTACATACTAGGGCTTCATAAAAATTCGACCCTAAGACCTAAGTTTGCATGTAATGAGATTAT